>DWQK01001338.1:0-15941 GCA_018231225.1 Noctuana stator
ATAGATGTTTGTTACTCTTTCACGTAAAAATTACTGAATGGATTTTAATGAAATTTTACAATACTAATATAACTTATACATAAGAATAACACATAGACTACAATTTATAAATATACCTATTGTGTGAATTCCTCAAAATACTAATTCTACGCAGACGAAGTCATGGGAACTAGCGAGTATTAACTTAAAATTAAAAGAATAATAAAAAATTATGACTAGACTAAATATAATATAAAATTAGGCTCCAGAGTCAGACAGTTGCCTTTTTACGAAGTTCTAGAGAGACTAGCTACTCTATACTTCTCTTTGGATTGCCACTCACCTTTCAGCCAAATTATGAACTAGCTTCTGGGTCTCTGGTTACGCTAACCAGACGCGACGATATATCTTTGTAGAAACGTCTCGCTTCGTTCCCCATGGACCAGAAATACTAGATATAAATAATAATTTTGTTGTATATTATGCATTAAAATTAATTTGCGATATACATTGTAGACGTGGATAGAAATATTGTCATAAGTAGCTAGGTATACGTATTTATATTAATTTTATGAAATTATATTTTTAATTATTAATATTGGTAACATTGAAGCTAATGACAAAGTTTTGGCTATCAACTCACTTTTGCTTTTGAGAGGTGAATGAATACTGAAATACTTAACTGAAAAATAAACTACGAAAAGTCGGCTAAATATTGCACCGTAATTTGATGACTTCCAAAAATAGACACATCTGTTTCTAGAGCCAGCGGTATTTTCTCGTATTTTTAGACATCAAGTTTTACTGCTATGATACTCATCAACATTGCCACTTCAAAAACATTCCACAGTACTTATACTTGAAAATTTTTATTATAAACGAAATAAATCTTTAGATTTTTACTTACCTTTCATGGTTTCCCATAAATGTTTTTAAAATTAGAATTAGCTTTTTACACAATGCATGTTTTTTTATCGCTTGAGAGTAACAAACGAAGATGTATGCTAAGTTGTCATTCCAACCATATGAGGTCTTACATGGAAGTGTTGCTACTCATGAGGACTGCATTATCTTCGGCATACTATCACTGCATTACCTTACAAATCCTAGTAGATTATTTTATAGAAATGCTATCATTTCTATAATATAATAATGTACGTAACTAATAGATAACTATAAAAAAATCATGAAAATAAAAGCGCTAAATGTACATAGATGCGATGCGATCACAAACATCATAACGACGTAAGATTTTTTTAAATTAAGTAATAGTAAAAAGCAGATTGAAAGTTAACGATAAACAGTAGTGTTTTATTCATCTGTGTTCTTAGTTAGAATCGTAAATGCCGAGAACATTCGAAGCACACCCCAGATATTTTTTCTCTACTAAAGACTGTCATTTATCAAGAATCTCGAAAGAGTTGCGGATGAAAGAAAAATCATTTCCATTTGAATATTTTTTCGGTGATGCAAGTATTTTTCTTGGCATTGTTCTTTCAACTTTTCGCTTCTTCTGGTAAGCTCAAAAATATTATGTTGGAAGTATACTGCGTAACATAAATGTAGGTAAACATTTTATACAATTAATGGGCTAGCATTTACTTCAATGTGTGTTCAATGATTTATTTGTTCTTATTGAGTACGTACAAGTGATAGAATTGAAGTCGATTTGATTTTGTTCAATGTTGTTAACGTAATGTTACATATCGTATTGTATCAGTTATGTGACTCTCTCGTTCTGAAGCTTAAATAAACCAAGCTTTCGAGGAATTAGCACTATTTATTATAGTATGTGACCAAAGGCCAGCCCGGAAACTTCCTTTAGACCCGTTTTCATAGTGTTGACAGAAAGATAACCCCATACTCTACAACTAATATTCTTCGAACACCGACTCTACCAATTTTTATTTTCTGTATCAATGCATTGCTTCTCTCGTATGATATTTTCCTAGATTTGAAACAGAACACAGTACATCGCTAGACATGTATGCATTAAGAGTTTAAGTTGTTGGAGTTATTACGAGGTTCTAAGTTCACCGCGTAGTGGATGCTGAGCTGAACTACGTTACGTTATGTTACAATTCAGTGTGGCGCCAGCGCTGAGAAAGGCGTCACGTATTTGTGTGACAGCCTTCTCTGATCCTATGTTTTCGCGCACTTCGCGAGAGTATGACGGATGATCTTTATGTGTTCCAGTGATTTTACAAGAGTGCTTGTGAAGTGATTCAGTGCAGTTGATTATATTGGATTGATATTAAAACGAATTTTGACGATCTTAAAATATATTAGTCACTGAGATTTGTTTCTAAAAAGGTAAGCTTACGATTTGTTGTTATGAAGGTTACGCGAAATTAATCCATTCGTCATATCAACGGAATGAATAATATTTTTTGTTTCTTTTGAGAGGTTCGTTTGACAGACAATAAAATAGAATGGAATGATAAATTCACGAAATGCTATTGAATTATCCATTACGATTTTATTGCAGTAAAAATATTATCTAGATACCGCGACCAAGTGCGCGTTAAATTTATACTAAGATGTGGTTTTATCGACACAGTAAACACTGGTTTATTCACAATATTAAAATATTTTAAAATGGGTAGAAAATTAACTTTACCCTTTTTAACGTTAATCTTTTGTATATTTAACGAAAACGTTTTTATATCGAATCATTTATAAGACCGTTAGTAAGTACCTACTAATATTTGCGTGATTTTTATAACTAGAGTAAATTTTTTTTTTTAGATGTGTAATACATATATAATTACGTAGTCTGTCTTATTTACTCAAATTTTGGTAGCCAACTTTTACATAAGTCTACTAATATTTGAGTGATCAAGACCATCCTAACAACGACTTCGAACTACCCCACTACAAGTGTTAATTTTCAAATGATTTGTTGTAAAGTTCTCAATTTTTCGAAAGCTTACAAAGTGATTAGCTAGATTATAAACTGACAGTTTTTATAATGTTACTATGACCTGTATAACAGCTATTTTAAATTAATTGGCATTAGTTTTCTTTATCTGTTACAAGCGTCTCTTTTGCAACAAATTAACCCCGACCTTGCCCATGATCTTTTTAATCTATTCAAAGATACGAGTAGGAAGAATAATATTTTACGAGTAGGTACAAACCTACTACGTAATTGTATTCATCTCGCAAAAAATATACATTCCACCCCTGAATATATCAACTTGATGAGCTTAGGAAGATCTATGTAAAGTAGGTACTTAGGTACATGATATAAGAGTAATCAGAAAAACTACATACCTATTTAGTTTGGTTTTTGTAGAAGTGAAGGGTTTTAGGTATGCAATATGCATGTTGTATGGTATTAATTAAACTACATATTTATAATACCACACAGGGTACCTACATACGTAGTTTTATAAAAGTAAGTAACCTTACAATTAAGCTTTTAACAGCTTTATATCGTGAGATGTAAGCGCTCTAAGCAAGCAGAAACACAATTATGTTATACAAATTATAATAATATAATTGACAATTGGCCGCAATTTAAAATAAAATGTTGTTTAATGGTGTTTATGAAAAGAAACATTTTCTATTAATTTTATAGGACATGTTTTTTCGGAATGTACCTATAGCTTGTTGGGTCTTATAGATATAGTCTCATTAATGCACACCGTGCATACGGGATTCTAAACAATTCTTATTGATCTCACATTGTACAGATTAAATTATGCATGTGTTTATGTTAGCCGCGAGTATTCGTTCGGAGTACCTACTTCGTACGCGACCTTGTATACTATCGTAGTATTATGTAAGTGACGCGAAATGAATAACACGTTGTAACACACACTATGTTGCAGTAAATAGTCGAAGAACTTCTTTTTTAGAAAATGAACTTTTTGTAAGAACTCAGCATCTAACGGCATGTTCCGTACAGTGCTAAGTGAAATCTTAACTAAGCCTCCACTGGAGCTTCAGTCTGGTACGAGTATATTACAACGATGGCTTCATAATGACGTCATAATGACATCAGAATGACTGATCAATCGACTAATTGAATTGCATTAGGACGACGATCAGAATCGTATATAACTAATAAAAATTATTTTAAACGATTTAAATAACTTTAAACGATTTACATAGTTTTCATATTAAAACTAGATTTTGTTATCATTAAATATATATTATCCATTTATAAATAGATACTAACCAAATAATATGGTTATGTAAGGGAAGTGCTATAAAAGTTAATCAAGGTAATTCAAGGTACCATGTGTATAAACAAAGAAACCAAAACAAAGCCTTTAAGTACCTTATTGTTGAAGTCCATTTCAATATAATAGACGTTATTATGTCATTCTTGACGCTTCACCAATCAATGTCACATAAAAAGGAACTAGTTACGCGTGATTAAATATTCATTAGAATAACACAGAACCTAATTGTAATAGAAAATGCAGGCATGATTTATTTTATTCCGGACGGAGTGTAAACAAAGTGGCATTGTCGACTTTAAATTAAGCCATGCCAAGGGGTGTTATCAATTCGTCGAGGTAAGGCGAGTCTTCTGGTAATAATATTTGAGGCAAAAATCTCAGCCTTCATGAGTATCAAGCAACTCCACGTCTGATCTCAGATAGGACGTCTCTGCTATTGAGTGGCACTGATGACTATTCAATATCTGGTGGCTTTTAGTATACACGTTTGCAATCTATAAATTAAAACATGTAGTTCTTCAAACGATTAGCCAAGTCTGTACCATAAGTAGACAATGTTATAAAGCATACATAATAATACGAGTATATATAGCATACACAAGCCATACTAGACACCTACACGTGGCGTGGACCTAATTAGACATGTATACAGATAAGAAACATCTGTATTTGTAGTCTGATAAAACATGCTACAAAAATAATGATATGTTATAAATGTTAAGTAAAAAAGAATATAAAAATTTGCAGACTGAAACATGTTTCATATTTTTCAGACGGGAATTTGAAAATGATAGAAGCACATTATTATTTATTTAGTGATTAAGTGTATGTGTAATATAAGATATCTAAGTACTATTTAAGGAAAAAAAATTGCCGGCATTTTTCTCCTGACCTACCTTAGTCAAAAAAAATTGTGTATTTGTTTTAAGTTCTCCTTTTGAAGTCTATCAGTTTATATTTTTTCAACTAAATATTAAATTATATGTCTAAAACAGTACCGTGATTGAGTAACTATAAATAATTCGCAAATTTCAAATAACTGAAATGAAGTTGTCTGAGAGATTTAGTGCAATCCATTGCTGAAAACATTTTTAGCCCGGACACAATTTGCGAGCAGTGCAAATTCAAAGTGAAATTATTATAGTATATTTCACAATGTTTGAACAGTTTGGACAGCTGAATTTTACCTAAAATTCGAGAAATTCAATAGAATTAAGATTTGAATAAATACAAAATTTTAGTTCCTCCGTCAAAAAGATTACCGATTTAAGTAGAATACTTGGAGAGCAATTTATTGCCAATGTTATTTACGTTCTGCATTGCAGTTTTAAATGAATAATGCAATAAGGAAAAATCAATGGATTTTTCTGGATTCAAGTTGTTGACATTCAGTTCATTTCATACACACTATTAACCTCTATTTGTTTGTCTTGTAAGGCAGAAATTTGAATTATAATTCACGCAATTGCAAATAATTTATACTTAAACCTGTAGCGAGGGATTGGCGACAGGAACAAATTATCGTATACCACAGCTACGAGTACTCACCTTATCTAGACACTGACAACTACGGCCAACAAAATCAATTTAATACCAACTTCCTTCATGAATGTTCATAATAACGTTTGATGGCACCGAACTTCAGAAGTTGGGCGTAACTTCGACGACTCTTGATTACGGTCCTCCGTTATTTGTAACGAGACAGGAAAGTGGCTGGTATTCTGGATTCAACTAATTTCAGGGGAATGGTTTGTAAGTTTGTATAGAATTCGAGTCACTGTGTCGAAATGAGATTGTTTGAATAACGGATCAAAATATACCTATACTTATTTGCTTATTATATACCTACGGTTTGTGTAAAATTGTCTAGGCACGTTTTCTTGGTAAAAATAACGAATTTACTAAATTTATTGTTGTGGGAAACTTGAGAATTCTGTAGTTTTATGTTTAAAGAGAATTATTTCCGCTCTTTTCGAAGACTATTTGAACCTGAAATCACGTTAAAGGTATTTAAAAGATTCTCTTAATTTCCTACTACTGCGTCATTCAGGGTCATGATTCATTGATACCTAGCTGTTAGTACGAATCAACGCCCGAGTATTTACACGCAAATCATTCCTAACAAATCTAAGGTAAGGAAAAAAAAAACAAACAATAAATCTTATTTTTTCATTCTTATTTCTTCAAGTACTTAATTAACAACCGAAGAAAAATTAAACAAATAAAGTTCAAATCCCCGAACGCGAAATTTCCAACCGAAGAAGAAAATAAGCTGATCGCTCTATCCACAAGGGTTAAAAGTTTCGGCCATAAATTAACACTGTAAAGTTTTCTCTTTACCAAGTAAATTTACTTGTTCGAATTCTGAAGCAATTATAATTTCTTTCAACTCCCTAACATCATATCGCAATATGAATTCCAATTTGTCACGTTTATTTTCACGAATAAACAAAATTAAATACACTTTCGTAGAATTATAATAAGCAAATATTATAATAAGTCAATACTGTCCCTGTAGCTGAAGGGCTGAAGGTTAGCTGAATTCCTATTGATGGAAAGGAGAATACGAGCTATGGAATCCCCTGTCGTAAAATACGACTAATAGGGGACCTCTGGGGTTGCAGGTGGTTAGAATAGGAGCTCGAAGCATCCATCACATAACCCCGACCAACCACCGAGGGAATTAGGTGTAACAATCCCACATAATCTGGTATCACTCGTATATTTAGGTACCATAAAACGATTTCCCCTCGCTATAAAAAAATATAATAACCATTCATTTTTGTAGTGATATGAACATATAAAAGTGTGTAGGTAGATAATTGGAGGTACTCTATTATATAAGAAGGAATTTAAAATTAACGGGGTAGCAATGTCCGAAACAGACAATAGATGGATTATATGGTAGGTTACTTTTTATTTACGAGCTCCCGTTCGGAAAATCCTATATCTATAGTTGTCATCATTTATGCGAAGTCTTCAAAAGCTTCTACATATAATTATATACATGTAGTATGTTAAAAGCTAATAAATCACGTTCACGGAGTACATGGTCGAACCCACAAACCTTGTATAATAGCTTCGGGTTGCCATATAAGTAGTTACCCAAATAGATTCTCGAGTACTCGGTATTTACTCTCTGCGTATTACGACGCCATCCATATGAACCTATCCATCTCGGATATTAATCACAAAAGCTATAAATATAACAATGAACCTACTGCACTCGGTATAAAATTTAAAGTTTCTTAGTGTTGTGACTGCGCTTACGCCCTTTTTGATATTGTAAAGTAGCTGTATAGTATTTATTTTGTAGGTGGGTTCGTTTAATTGCATCTTGGTCAGCGCACGTGCGAGTTCGGAAATAAACGACTGATGGAAACCAGGACTCCTTCTTATTGGATTTCAAACTACTTAAGATACATCCGGGTTCAATTTAGTGTGCTGACTGTACATACACTATACACAATGTCCATTTTGGAAATTTGTTTAAAACGGAAATTAACATTAGGAAATAATGAAATAATAAACGAGTATGTACATACCTACACGTGGCTTCCGGTTTTGCATTGTTCATTCATGAGTTTTTAATAAGAATTTGTTATGCTTCCGGTACGGTGCGATCTGAGCTGCCGAGTTTACTGTTAGATCTTTAAATAATTTTTGTGATAAGTAGGTACCTTGTAAGTTCATATTAATATTCTAATTATTTGTATTGTGATTTGCAGTTATTTATACCTATAAATATTATGTTTTATAGGTACCTTTTATATGGTAGGTGGTAGAACTTAGGTATAACGGTACTGCGAAGGTGTCACAGTATAAATAAGTGATGTAGTTCAAATTTGTATAGAGAAATGGCAACCGCGTTTACTCCGAAAATTAAATCAGTTAAGTTAGTAGTAAGTTTTTTTTGTAATATAATATATTATGGTAGTCCTGTGCCACCTAACTCTACCATAACATTTATTTATTGTTTATTTGTTTTTTTTTTATTTTTTACAGGTATTTTTTTCGTTTTTTTTTAAATAGTTGGGCTTTTCTCTTTAATAAGTTACCGGAACTGTCAAAATCAACCATTCAGATGCCAGATACAGACGGTTACGAGTCAGTTTAGCTTTAATTGATTACTCATCAAGAATCTACTTTAGAGTACGTGACTTAATCGTTCGCGGTCGAAAATGGGCGATACGTGTTATGGAATTGTGTAGGTACCTTCTTTAATGGGCCGATATAGAACGCGAACGTGAATTGCTTTGAAGTTGTAAATAAGTAACTTAATATTATCTTTCACGTTAGGTCTGGTATTGCCCAGTATAGACGCGGACGCCTTAACAATGCTAGTTAAAAGTACATATATCTGGCATAGCGCCACAGGAAATGCTGCTGCCATAAGCGGCACAAACTCTATTGGAATGCCAATGAGCTTTTCTATTTAAGTCGCTTATACACTCACAAGTAATGCACAAATAATAATAATTGGTGAACAAACTTTGTGCCAACACCAATCAAAACATCAATTTCATGTAGAAATGACACTAAATTATTATTCTCTTTGAAATTGTTAATCCGACACATGTTAAAAGAAAGTAAGCAGAAAAATACATATTAATACGGGTGCATGCTCTTCATATTACAGACTAGCTGTGTCCCGCGGTTTCACCCGCGTTAAAAATGTTTCCCCAACATTTCCCATAACTGCTCTGCTCCTATTGATTGTAGCGTGATTAAACGTATACTATAACCAGCTCAGAAGTATGAAAAACAATTGTACCAAGTTTTGTTAAAATCCATCGTGTAGTTTATGTTTCTATAACGGTTATACAGACAGACAGAAAAAAATTTTACTGATTGCAATTTTGGCATCAGTATCGATCCCGAATCACCGCCTGATAGGTATTTTGGAAATATATTTCATGTACAGAATTAACCTCTCTACAGATTTATTATAAGTTCAGATAACAAACGATTTTATTTAATTGTGTATACTATATAGGCACTTTAATTGCAAACATGTAAAACAGGATTTAATAGAGCGGAGCAATATTGATAGTGCATAACCATCTTAATTTTGCTGTAAAAGAAACTTGATCTACTTAGTCAAAGGAAATCTTTTCTCGTTTTTGTTGCATCGAGGAAGACTTCTCGGAATGACATAAATCGAGTTATTCCTTTTAATTAAGAAGAATTTTGTTTAATAGAGATTTTATAATTCTCATATTTGTAACCTAACGATATAAAGCTTAATGTGTATGACATTTTGTTGTGTAGGTATCCGTACTGGGTCCGCTTCGGAATACTTCCTAATTACGAGAAAAAGTAATGATTTTCATCTTAAGTTTCTCAATCTTTCAATAGTGATTTCAGAAGAGAATCGAAACTGTATTTTGTATTATACCTGAGGAGCCGTGTAGTGTAGTGGTTACCAAGCCGTTCCGGCAGTCTAAGAGTTCTAGGTTCAATTCCTAGCTGGGCAAGAGTTTAAATGATGACTTTATATTACTGTTTCAGCCGATCACCCGGTCTGTGCGTTTGTGTCGTGTGTGTCTATTGTAACTGTTTATAACTCAATAAATTTTGCTTAAACTGATTTTTAAATATTAAACGCTACACTATTCTGAACAATCAATCATATATTTAGAGGCAGAGAAACGAGCTTATAAATTAAAATTGATGCGGAATTGAGCGCTTGGCATTTTCAATATTATACAGAGGGTTTGTACCTACTTCATATAGAGCAGACAGTCTCAATTGCCTGAACTTACATTGGATTCGTATCGTGTTCAATCCCAACATGCATAAATATCACTTGCTTTTCAGTAAAATAAAATTGTGACAGCGAAGAGTTTGCTTGTGAAACAGTGCTAGTTTTTGACTTCATACCTCGATCGCGAAACAGAATTACATTAAGACGAGCGTCTAACACTAGACATATATCGATGTGACCAAGCTTTATTACGATGTTACCAAGTAATTAGTCGTTTTATTGGGCACATCGACGAATACATTGTTCTCATCGACCTAAATCTCATTGCTGCTCTAGGCACATCATGAAATAATCGGACAAATCATGAAATGTCTGGGTATCGTGATGTGCCTGGGCAGATCTCGATCGGCCCAACCTAAGACAACAAACAAGACAAACAAATTCAAATTCAAAATTTTTTATTCATCATAAGGTACAAGTATACACTGGATGAACGTCAAATAATTCGGTACATCGGCTTTAGGCTCCCTTTTGGCTAAGGTAGGCCGGGAGAAAAAAGCCGGCGGAAAAAAACTCTCGGCACTCCTCCAAACAAAGAAGATTAGAGTAATTTATTTCTAAAAAATTTAACAAGTTTAAACCTAGCGTTCAGGCAAGCTACGTGTTACGTGTATCAATCAGGAGCGTTAGTAAAATGTTTTAGAAGCCGAATTTATTATGATTATAAAGAGACGTTAATTAATTTCCTTTGTCGCTGTCACTCGGTACCGGAGG
The DNA here is from genome assembly GCA_018231225.1 of Noctuana stator. Taxonomy (NCBI): domain Eukaryota; kingdom Metazoa; phylum Arthropoda; class Insecta; order Lepidoptera; family Hesperiidae; genus Noctuana; species Noctuana stator. Next base: position 10,654 of record DWQK01001338.1, read on the forward strand.
GAAGTCGCTCGTCAAAATTCTATCAGACGAGATGTAATATTACTTAAGCTCATTTTATTATTCAAGTTAAATATTAATTAATTTAATTTAATATTAATAAGGAGCCTGTCAAACTCATGCCAATTTTATGGTATGGTTATAAGTTTTACCAAAAATGTAAAATGTTACTTGCAATTTTCAACGAAATATGATTAAAAATTAAAATGTAACATACAAAATATACAATACGTGTTCATTATGATACCACGTAGTGGCAATAAACCCTCAATAATAATTAACCCTTTTCAGAGCGAAGTATAAATTAAGTACCTAACATTTATCTCATAATATCACAAGCAACATTTACCCATTGTAATTCTCAATTTGAAATTCCTTGCACTGAAACAACGAAGTTTCGACGTTTGTTCAATAAACATTCCCAACACGACGCTTTGCGCAACTTTGAACTGACAACACAAATAACTTTCCCGTTTTCTGCAAGAAGAGTTAGTTACAGACTTATATTGCTGACTATTTTGTCCTATTAGCATAGACATTATTAGGGCCACCTTGTAATTTAACATTATAGATTGCCAGCACCATGAAACCTAACAATACATCATCTAAACGATCAGGTCCCGGCTGTTATCGATAAATACCTGGTTGGAAGCCCTTTGAGCTGTTTGGCAACATCCGACACAGGTTATCTATTTACCCGTATCTCCATCAATCTGCATTGAAGCAATGTGGAGTATTCTCTATGCCTTCCAGATATATAATATATATAAATAGAGTAAGCAAATGATAATCTCCTTGATATCTCCTTGATTCATGTCGATTGTAACCGCATATAATAACAGTGCCAATAAATAAACCATTATAACCATATGTAACAATATTCTCTAGCGTCTATGTTTTTCAGTTTCCTGTACTGATACGCTGATGTTACATTTGTTAGGAACATTCATGACGCGTCGCTTCGTACAACTTCGAAATGAAAACACTTCTCCAGGCTCCAATGGAAATTCTAAGCGTGTATTACATTTGTTACAAAAGTAAATAAAAATGTTGAACTACGCAAGGCAGTAATAACATTTTAAATAAAAAACAATTGCCATATCTTTTGGTAATGCAAAAATAAAAAAAGATATGAAAAGAAGTCATTTTTCGCAGTATAAATTGATAGTGTTGAAATAGGGAATTTATATAAGAAGGTAAAATAAAAACCTTGCAGATTTTAAAAGGCCTTTAATTCCAGATAGAATGTAAAAACAACTATGTTGAAAAAATTAAAATAAATATACCTTTTATAAAATTAAGCAATGCAAGTTATTTATTTATTAACAATACAATTACATGACTTGCTGTAATTTGGTAGTAGACAGTTGCAAAATACATAATTTGTTGTATTATCAATTCCGTATAGACGACACACTTCATCCCATTACTTTGTCTACCTTTGTATATATACCTTTCAACTATCAGTAAATAAGTTCCATTGTTCCTCTTCCATTTTATATAAATCCTTCTAGACAAATAAAAATGGACGTATTTCTTGTGAACATTTAATCAAGAAGACGTCAGCCCGTTCAAAGAATATTGGAGTCGATATATTTGAGAACATGAGACCAGTCACCCAGGGAGAACTAAGGAATTGCCTGTCGTCTATCAGAGCTTTCCAGAACAAAAACTAAGCTTTATGTAGATTCGTATTATTTTATTCAGGTCTGCTTTTGATAGAATTTATTGGCTCTTAAAAATTCTAATATATTTAGCAACCTAATATAGTAGTAACCTAATAACAATCATTTTGGAAATTATGTAATGATCATAAGCTATGTGGTAGCAAATAAAGCAAGACCTTTTCCATCTTTTTATATATCCTTATGTTTTACGGGTTATATTTTATATAACAGCAGGCAAAGTATGTACATACTCGTAGTAGTGTCTAGTAGTAAGTTATGTTATGCTTTCCGTATGTCCGTTTATCTATTCAGGATATTTTTCATTACCCAAACTTACAGGTGTCTAAGAATCCCTCTATAGGTATAAAGGATTTGGATGTGCCTCCTTATTTAACTTAGGTATATGTGTTAAGTTCGAAATCTATATGTGATATGAGCTTAGCAAGTTATTACACTATGAATGTAATGAACCACCCGAGCGCAAATAATAATTAGTAGTATTTGTGACTCAAGAGCGCGGTGCACTCATGAATGCTTTCAATTGTTTCGTATCAACTATCGTTCATAGCTACAATGTTATATGAAGTTTTTTAAACCTCTGTCATATATTTTAAATTTGTGTCAATCTCCCAGTTGACATGATGTTTTCCGACATATTTAAATCCTTATAAAACCTAAAACCCTAATTTACATCTCAATTTTTTGCGAATCATAGAATCTATTTATTCATCGCATATACAGTCACCGCTATTTAGCAGTTCAGCTAAGCGCGTTTATACCAGAGAGACAACAGACACGACGGGGGACTTTATAGTATAGGTAATATGTACAAGGTATAGATACTATAGATAAACAATAGGTATATCTTTTATGTTTCATCTCATGTAACATCATACTACAAAATGCACATGAACACTTTATTATCCCTAATAAATCCCTGCTCACCTTCACTATGAATATTTGATAGTCGGAATGTTTAACGACAGAACTCCGGTAGCAGGACTAGCAGGCTAACATCACCTTTTCTACTACATATAATATGTTTTCTGCAAAGAGACCTTTCGACACAACCTTGAATGTACTATGTATGTACGGAAGTTTCACTTAGTTTTCAAGTTTGTCTGTACCTTTTTAAGCAGTTTATGGCGTATGGAGAATGGTGCGCCTATTGCGATCTCTGTCATTCTGTTGATGTATCTCACATGAATTTACAGTATAATGTCACCGCAGACTCTTGCCATTTATTAATATCACAGATGCAACAACCTATTTCAACAATAGTTTTTACACAAAAAAATTACACACCCATATAACATACTCACAAAATATTATATGTAATAATGTAGATTCGTACCTATACTTTGTACGCTCCATGATATTTAAAGTGAATCCGAATAAATATTGGACCAGATTTGTTTTAAGTACGGAAAATCCAACGATCTTTATGCGTGTTCGAGGTCCCAAAATGTCTGCCTTAATTAAAAACCATCTCATTTCTGTATCGCGTGATCCCATAGGAACCTTTTCCGTCCGGAGCAAAAACCGCAAAGTAAAATAAATTCAATTTATATTAGAATGGTTCCGTAAATGTACGGAAAAATGTAAAAATGTTTAGCCCGAGCTCAAATATAAATAAGTAATGAAAACTTACTGTTAAGTTAAGTACAAGCAACACATCATTAGATTATTATTTTATTAAATCCGTCTCATCTTATCCAAAATTTCCAAATAGGTCAAATGCTTTCAAAGCCTTTGGCTAATAGATTAAGCCTTTCCTCTCACAGGATGCCTTCGGAGAGTTTAAATTAATTATTTTTTCCACCCACAACACTCGTATATAATGTAACAGTTTACTCTATTCTGTTCTTCTTTTTATATATAATATTGTATACGTTCAAACATTTCTATATGATCTTAGGGTTGCAAATATTTCTTGACAACATAAGTACCAAGGTAGAGTTCCAGATATGCTTCCTTTCATTTTATTTTTATTGAAAGTTTTCCAAAAATATATTGTTTAATTACATTAAAAAAAATAATAATTCACGCTCATAGTCCCGCACTACGATTCCCTGTACATGGGAATCACAAACACACAGACCGGGAACAGAAATCTTAATTCATAATTTAAATCGGTAATCGAACCGAGGACCGCTCAAAACACGGGTTGTCGCTTCATTCATTAAAATAATTAACAAGTCTTTACAAAATTGGTTTTCATAGCTCAATGAACAGTAAATCCGAGGCAAGCACCAAGGCCGCACAAATGTAAATCACTATTGTCGAGAAACTAGAATAATATTGCACCGCGTGTTACTGATATTATTCATAATATTTTAGCGGGACAATGCTTAATATTTTCTGCATTGTATTGGTTGCTTTTCTACAATAGCATTGTTAGAAATTGCAAACACAAGATGTAATTTATTTAAAAACTTTTTAAATGTACAACTACATTTGTAATATATAAACTAACACTAATAAGACTAACTGTAGCTTAAGAAACTCATGCCCTAAGTATTAGATAAGCAGCCGTTACCTTTAGGATATGATAGGATAGGACGATATAATATAACCCATACGACCACGGCACGACTATCCTCTGAACATCAATACGACAACGTATACTTCGTATTATAGATAATAAATAAATTATAGATTAAATTAGAATTTAATCATACCATAATGAGGATCTAATAATGCAGTCTCAAGTTGGCCACATGAACTCTTTAACTGAACGAAAATTCATCAAGCATATTCATGAAGCAAAACGCATCAAGTTTCATTCAATCAAATGTTTGATTCAATCAATTAATCAAACGTGTTTTTTTTATTTTTAAACAATAATAAATTACATATTGATATGTTTATTAATAAACAATTACAGTGAGTAACAATTAACGTTTCAGACCTCACCAATTTGCGATCAGAATACTAAAGAGAAGGCGGAGCAGTGTTTTCGCGGGCTGTAATTAATGTGAAAACGCGACCCAATTCCATTTTGGTCATATCTAATAGCCAGCTGAATTAATTAATGTTTTAGAAAATTAGCAATTTCCAGAACATTTTGCACTTAACATCGTTAAAATTTCTCATTTATGCTATAGAAAGAACAATGGCTTTTATGCTACGCTTTCATGCGATGAATTCAGTGTCGAAAGTCATTTTATAGTATTTTACGAGGCACGATTCCATTATAAATTCGTGAAGACTGTAACAAATAAAATTATTTCTTAATTTTGGTTTGAAGTCGGTTTCACAGTTTTTAATTTAAGACTAAGATCGTAGTTGAAAAGAATAATCAAACACGTAAAGTGAGCATTACCATATGCGGTCTGTATACTTCTTGACGTAATAATCAATGCACAAATTACTTAGATAAATTTATGCGCACTAAACTGAAGTTTGATTGCACATAAAACTGTATAGTTTTCGATCTTGGACATATAAATGTGCAGAATGCAGATGTAGTTGTAGGAGGAGGAGGTAATGTATTAACAGAGTAATGGACCTACGAATATACAAAAAAAAATTCAATCAATTTGAGTTGAGAGCGTCCTGCATCTTTGAAGTCAGCTAAAAAGTAGTGCACGCGGTTCGTTCACTTGCAACGCAGATTTTTCA
>DWQK01001339.1:0-15932 GCA_018231225.1 Noctuana stator
CCTGGCCGCGACCGACGGGGAGCGCTTATAAGCGCGGCCTTCCCTCACCGCACCACACTCAGTTTCCGGACGCCGACTAGCGCATGCGTACGTTTGTGCGTCCCAAACACCTCGATATTACGACTCCGGCGCAACTTTGTGATGATTGGACTGTTACACATAGTGAACTTGTGATACGATTACGTTGATTTACGATAACAAACATTTATTTTGTGATTGTGCAAAAGTGCAAGATGCTTGTGGAAGATTCGCAGACAACTCGTGCCTTGATGACGAAGAAATATGCGCACTGTCCGCTGAAGAAGCGGCCGGTGTTGGTGCGGGAGGAGCGGCCTGCGACACCGCCCACCACGCCGCCGCACCCCGCCCACATGGCTACGAGGCTCTATTATGATTACAATTGTAAGTTTTTTTTGTAAATTAATTTTCTTACAATTTAAAAATTCTAAAAACAAGTGCATAACTAGTAGTTCCTTGTCCATCAGTATGTGCTGAATATTATGTACTAAACAAACTAAATTTCTATAACGTAACTAAGTTTGGAATTTAAAATAGATTCACTAAATACCTATTAAACACAATGTCATGGCAAGAAACTACGTATCTAAATTAGATTTTTTATTTGTTAACAGACGACACTGAAAATGATGAGCCAGAAAATTTAAGTACAAAACCTGAAGACCTTTCGAAGACTGGAAATTACCCTAGTACAGCGTCGTCACCAGTCGCTACCGCAGCAGTGAAGGTGGAACCTCGCGAGTGGCCGCAGCAGCAGCTTGAGTACCTGGCGGCTTGTCGCGCACGCCTCGATCCCACCCCCACTGAAGTCGCTCGTCCTACACCTCAATATGCCTATTTACCAACGCTCTACGCCAACTATCCCTTGGAAGAACTCTACCCCGCAGCTCCCGTTCTCTCACCTCCTGCGCATTCACAGTTATATGCGCACTACTCACCGGCTTCGCCACCCTCTTCTTGTTCGCCACCACCTTGCCCTGAAGATTTAAGATCACCCGGTTCAGTGTCTTCTGATTCCGGAGTTTCCGTGTCAGCACCCCGCCGCCCTCGTTATCAATGCCCTGATTGCGCTAAATCCTACTCCACGTATTCTGGCCTTTCGAAACATCAGCAGTATCACTGTGCGGCCGCCGAAGGCAGTTTGGCTAGAAAATCATTCAGCTGCAAATACTGTGCCAAGATTTATACGTCACTGGGAGCTTTGAAAATGCATATTCGAACGCACACTTTGCCTTGCAAATGCCATTTGTGCGGCAAAGCGTTCTCGAGACCGTGGCTGCTGCAAGGGCACATCCGCACTCACACCGGGGAAAAACCTTTTTCGTGTCATCATTGTCGCCGTGCATTCGCCGACAGGTCGAATTTGCGGGCTCATTTGCAAACTCATTCGGACGTTAAGAAGTACTCTTGCTCCGGTTGCGGGAAAACATTTTCTCGCATGTCACTACTGAGCAAGCACTTGGAAGGCGGCTGCGGAGCTCCCGGCTCCTCTCCCTACGAGTATCGGCCGGAAGCACTGCCGGCGACGCACGCGCATCAGTCCCTGCCTCCTCCAGCCACTGTTCATGCTTATTAATAAGACTGAGCACCATAGTGTACATTCGATCTCGTATTAGATGTATAATTACTAACATTCGCTATGTCAAGAACTCAAGACCAATTATTTAAAATTAAATTATTCAGTGTAAATTTTTTAAATAAGAAAATGTGTGTGCCTAATTGTGTTGTAATCTAGTTACTTCTATTTTAAAGGGACCAATGTAAAATACAAAATCTAGTTATAAGTTTACTATAGATTAAGTTATTTTTGTAGATATTTTCAATCGCAAAATGTGCGACATACCTAGTCATGTGGCATTTGCCGAGTGTTATACACTTATATTTACCTAAGTATATTCATATTCATATCTTAAGCCATGTACAAAGTGCCTTAAAATAAATAATTAATATATTCTTGGAAAGTTATAACAATATGTACGATGTCATTAGACGCTATTATTTAAGAAGGTATAATATTGAAATAGTACCCACACAAGAGGCTGTAAAATTAAGATTATAATAAATTGCGTTCCTTTCTGTTACCTCCATGCGCAGAAAATAAAAAATAAAATGCCTAAAATTAGTACTTCTTTTATTTTTTTACTTAATGTCCAATCCACTTAAATTTGAACCGGTACCGGTAGTTTGTTTAATAAATCTTTATCTTACTTTTCACCGCCCCTGATGGAGTACCTACGACTTAATAAAGAAATAAAAAAAGTAAGAAATAATTCGTTACAAAGTGTTACCATAAGTACCAATAACTCAGTTTATAATGCTGACAAGTTTTACATTCATACAAAAATAACAAGTAACATAAAATGGTTTTGTAAGAGCCGTTTGTAAAGATAAGTCGTATAAATAGTTTTCAGCAACAATTCGATATGACAAAATACCTTACGTTAAAAGTGAGATGTGTAGCTATCTCGTTTCAGCCTCAGACTACGTTTGGAGCGCAGCACAGACGAGTACATACCTAAATAAGATTTTTTTTTCCTTATTTTGTAAGTATGAGATATTCTGAATCACTTCCTGTTTACCAAGTCTATGAAGCGGGATTTAAAAAAGATACAATAGGTATAAAGGTATTTGTAAAGTGAAATATTCTAAACCACGACGATCTTTTAATTAAAGTATGTTGCAGTTAAAATAACATATTCATAACTGAGCAGTTAGAATTTGATACGAAAATAACTTTAACAGTATTTACCTATATGAAACAAAAAAACGTTACCATCTAATGAACCAAAAATATATAAAATCTACACAAAAATCAAAGGTTTCGAAAAACCCATAATTAAATGTCTACGAACAACAATCTCACTGGATTCGATTCCCATTATTGTCATAGCAATAATAGCATAGCATAGTATCCATTGATCCACCCACTTAGCCAATATCTTAATGTCAACTTTCTCTAACCAGCATTAACAAATGAGACCATCTCTAATTTCCTGGAAATATTCTCATGTTCAACCATATCGTTCCTATGATATCGGAATGCTTATTAATTAACGAACTAGCTACTTTGCTTGTCAAATTATTCGATAGAATTGTGTTGATACTGGCCCCAGTCTGCGCATTCACTCGTGGAATAGTTTGATGGTCGTTTAAGTACATTACGAGTATTTTATTGATGTAGGTACGGGACGGTAATCGAATTGTGATTGAAGATTACTACCATGACCATGACTAGACGATGGTCCATCATGATCCATGCTGCTCCATAATGATCCTGTAAAACTAAAAACAGTAACATACAATTATTTGAAGTAAAAATAAACACCGACTTTAAATTAAAAGGAAAACCTGAGTACTTTCATACTTTAATAGTACACTTCAATAAATTTACTTTAGACTCTGTTCTCTATGCATAGGTAAGTACGATATGTAGACAGAAAAAATGGCACAGACTCCAAAATTAATTCTTGGTGTGTAGACACCCACCATTAAAGTGCCTTACTACTATTAAAGTTATTATGTCCTTTTTAGTTTAAAGCGGGTTTTCATTTTTACTTAAAATAATTTTATTATCGTCTTATACTTTTTAATTTTTTTTTAAGATTTATTAAGTAGGTAACATTATAATAAACAACTAATGATCCTATCTTGTTATCTTAGTAATAAAGGTCTCTTACATAACAGACGTAGGAATTTAATTCGATTTGCGATCTAATAATGCCATGATTGTAAACCAATGTTTCGCGTCCCCGCTAATAAGAAAGTTGTCAAATAAGATAACGATCTGGCACTGAATTCACCTATAACCCTGTCACGCAAGTGCACGATTCTCAAAAGTTAAGATATTGATATTGAATAACATTTTAAATCGAAATGTTTGGAATTAATATTATAATCGAATCTAAATCATATTGTGTAATCAGAATGATCTGTTGAGCTTTAAACAACGCCCTCTGTTGGCGAGTTGTTGAAATTTATCGACTTAATATTATATCAAGAGAGGAGAAAAGATGCGTATGGTATGGTATTGTTTCGATAACTTTAGTGTCCTTATATTTATTGTTAATAGGTATTTAATCATATTATTATATTTCTATCTATTTATATTTCGGCGTATTTTTGAAGATTAAAATAATCGTACTCGTAAAACAGCATATTTTTTGACAACAGCACTTTACCAAAAGTCTTAATTGAAACCTGTTAAAATTCCACGAAGATTAAAGATAAGACCAGAGTTGGGTTTATCTACACTGAAGATAGCGAGTTGGCGCTAAAAGACAGTGAATATCCACATCAGGCTACACGAGTGCCAATTAGAAATAGCTAGTGAAGTTGTTTTAGAGAGCGCGTATGCGACTTGTAGTGATTGGTCGAGGGGCCACCGAGAGCGGCAACGCGGCGCACGCGCAGCGTCCGCGCACCGCGCCCAATGCATTGGTAATTCTCATTAATTAATTCTGTTCCTATTTGCATCGTGATTATCTAATCCGAGATTGACCGCCGATACCTGATACCAATTAGAGTTCACACTTAATAGTGTAATAGAACTTTGAACTTTTCTATTACTTATAATATAACCGATCGCCTAACAGATAACGCAAACGAGTTTCAACATTAATTTGACCTCGTTCATAAAAAGCTTTGTTGTTTTTAATTAATGTCTAAATAAAATAGCTAAATTCAAGTTACAGTGTAAGTAGTTCATTTTATCAAGTAATATTAAAATATACCATGATTGCATTGGAAACTAAATTGGTTAATACTAAAAATAACATACAAGTACAGTATTAAATTATTACCAAAAATCAAATGTTTAAAACATAAAATTTTTAGTGTCACTGATTTGATCTTATACATATACTCGTAATTCCGATTGTAGAGTTATTATACTCCAATGGGCCAAGGAAATGCAGAGTTTTCTGTGGTTTTATAGTGGGGCAGCACGGGGCTGGTTGGACTCGGTATTAAGACGCCACATGCACAGAGGATTCAATGAGTAGGTGAGTATCTAGATCCGTCTAGATTTAGGGCTGGCGGCGGCATTGGACCAAGTCGAACCCGACCGATAAGCATGATTTGTATCGTCGCACGTCGCGTCGGCGCGTGCGCACAAATAAACGTGATTTCTATGCGCACCTTTCAATAAATTACCTAACCCACTCTTGATATGACAATGTTACAATTTATAATCTCTTTGGATTTAGTGTCTTTTGATGCTATAGCTACGAGCGCATAGGCCGTTGTAGAAATATTTAAGGAACTGGACTAGAACAATAAAACAATGTGTAAAGCACTACACATAAATTAACTTAAATAAATGAACGGAATGTCAGTAAAGCACAAACGAATTAGAAAGTGGTTCAATTTATAACGATTCACGTTAGGTATATATTTAATTTTAAATAAAAATTAACTACTAGAACGAAAAAACGTCGCTAAATTGATTAAAAAACTAATATCTTTTACAATGATACTTTGGCCTCCATCCTTGCATATGCATTTTATAAGCGAGTAAGTAGATTACAATCTGACCTTCGCAACCCCATTAACTTTGCCATAGTTAACAATTACTTATTTCGAATAACTAATTCTTATACTGTTGAAAGTAGTACTGTTATAGCTTGCGTTAGTATAGAATATAGATGCAGAAACGTGACATCGATAGATTGGCGTTTTGATTGTTTATCGCATTTATCAGAACAAAATAGTTACTGTAATGAGTTATTAAGTTTTTATTTTAAGTGCATCATAATTTGTATTTAAGTAACTGATATGATATGTCTAAAGTTTACAGTGTTATTGTTTAAATATTATAGAATTCCTATATTACTATAGTCCTTTAGTACTATTGTCTCATTCGTCTGGTATTCTATTAATAATCATCTCATAATAAAAGGCTATTTACTAGTACATTTTTCTGACAGAAACACGCTAATTGATTGTTTACTTACTGAACCATCATATTGGGTACATCATAGAGTACAGGAGCGCTGCAGTGTGGGATCTCTGTGAATGAAATGTTGCGATATCCATATCTCATGATAGCCTATGGTAGTCGAAAATAGATGAGGTATCATCATCTTCAAAAACCCACCATTATCCCACTGGACAAGGGTATTCAATCATAATAAAATGAGAAGATTTTAGATTATTATAAATTACTACTACTTTGTATTACTTTTAAAGAACTATATGGAGATCTTTTACACATGCATATTTTGTCACGACGTTTTCCTTCAAGGAGAAGCATGTGATAAATAGTTTGTGATTTAAAAATTTGAGATGCGTGCGGCAATCAAACCCGGATCCATCGCAACAGTAGACCGAAATTTCACCACTAGGTTATATGGCGGCTATGCGGCATATAACATGGTAAATGTCGACGTGAATGTTCGAATCATACCGTTGAGAATTTGATATAGTTCACCGGTATATTCTTAACCTAAACACTTTTACTGGTTTGAGTTATAACAACACTTAAAATTTTAATTGATTCATTATAGTAACTAAAACACGAGAATCACTAATACACATCTCATAAAGATACATCTGGTACATCGTGATTTTGCTGTACCTTTCCATGTCTTATGACACGTTTAATATTATGCGCGTTTGTGAATAGATTTATGGTTGCATTTGATGTCATTGCTTATAGTGGGTAGATGTCACAGTCCTATTACCGAATCAGGAAACAGATCAGTAATCTACAACAAAAAATATATTTATTCAAAAACATATTTATCATTCACCACATTTGACAGTGATATTTTCTATAATTTATTTTATTTTATTCTATTTCATTTAGTTTGCGAAGTCAATAGAAGATGGGACTGTGAGGCAATGCCGGCGCAACGCAAGCCGATAAATCGCATGATCCTGTGCCAATAACCAGAGACAAGTCCGTAAGGTATGGTGTGTTCGTGGCGCGTGGGCGGCGCACGTCGCGCTTCAACGCCTGTGAAAAGATTATTCACTAGTAGCGATGCTTTACAGATTCATGTAAATGGATGCTGTTGCTTTATGCCAGTGAACATTGTAATACGTTTCAATATATTTATCTTTTTTAAAATATCTTTTTACCGATATATAAAATAATATAATATTATTATTCACATAATTACAATTCACATAATTAAAATTTTGCAACTTACAATTGAAGTGGCGTGGGAATCAACAGTTTACAAACTGATGTAAAATTGTGAACTGTTTCAAATTAAAACATTACTTTCTGAAAAGCGAATTCCGAAAAGGAATATTCTAATTAAGCTTGTTAGGATTATAAGGTATTGGTTAGATTAAGATTAGAACATGTTAGTTTTTGAAAAATAATGTGTTTAATTAAGAAATGGTTTGTGGTAGGTACAGTTAACATTTTTTAACAGGTTACAAATTAAATAGTAAGATTATAAACTTGCCATTTTTACAGTGTTACGGTATTATTTCTTAAGTTTGCTTCTATACTTATGTAATTTTTAGTCTTGTAAATTCGAAATGAAACTTTTTTTGCAAAGTGTACAAAAATAAAATTTATCCGGCGCGGCGTAATCATTGTAAAGCGCCGCTACAAAAGACATCAACGAGCTTCCGGTAAATCGTTAAAACTTTAGTCGTAGAATATTTTAAGGTTGCCTTACTTTCAAATACCATTTAAAGTTTTCTTAATAATTAATACTAATGTTCGTATCTTTTTAGTTCCTAGGAGTGGCCTCATTTGGGTTGATATCTTACATAGCTTTTAATAAAAACTTATATTCTTCGTAATGTGGCCCTCTAATAATAAGCAAATTATTTCAAAGTCAAAGTCAAACATTTTTGTTCATCATAACGTACAGGTATACACTGGATTTTGATCACGTTTGCGATGATGATTGCGAACGATCAACCAATAAATACGACAATGCCGTCTAGACATTATTCAAAAGTAAAGTGTCATAATATAAGTTATCATTAAAATAAAAAAGATTAGTTACTAACGATTCTTTATTCACCAGGCATTAAAAACCTTAGCAAAAGTTCTTGTCTTTTTAGTATTGTAACTGAAAATACTAGCTTCCTTCATAAATCTAAAATCTTAATAAATATAATATAATACAAGAAACAAAAATATGTGTATTAATTTTAAAAATTCAAAATCGATTTTTTTATTCTTATTACCTACATACATAGGTAAATTGCATTTTAGTCAATATTAACGTCATTGTGGACAGTATTTTATGGGTAATATAGAGCTAAAATACAGAATTCTTGGTACCCCAAATTGAGATCACAAAATAAATAAAACGCAGTCGAACGTCATATCAAAATATGTTATCGAATGCTGTTTGTAGGAGAAGTGAAACCTCATGAGTCGTCTGATATGATTTTAGTACGTGCATTGTTAGCGAGCGAAGCGAGAGGGCGCGGGCGTTAATACAATAATCCCGGCTCGATACAAAAATTAACCGGTGTGTAACGGTACCGAGCGTAGGTGGCGAGCGTGTGCCCCGACCCTCACCTCCGACCGACTCACCGATTGCCCACCGCGAAATGTTACCACATTATAAATGACGACTTCACACATTGTCTGTCATCTAAACACTCGTTACATCCAAGATCTTTTCAGCGAGTCGTCTGTAGTTTCGAAAGCTTGCCGCTCTTTTAACTATTAACAGTATCAAGTTTTGCAGACCAGTTGCGATCACTCTGTTGGAATATTCCGTTCATTATTATGATTAAATTATATGAACAACATTAAAGTCGTAATCGATATATCAGTGCAATCAAAGCATTTAACATGAGTTTATTACAAGAAAGTTAAACATTAATGTAAAAATTATATTTCACTTTCTTTTCACATTGTGTATCAGGAAGAGCATTAAAATCTTAATAATATCAATTAAATCGCCACCACTAACTAAGGATGCAGACGTTACGCGTGCGTTTATAAGGAGAAATCAGCACGAACACGTACTGTCATCATTAAGAGCCATTCGTTAAAACCTACAGACAGTAAAATCTGTAACAAGCAACGTAATAAACGCAATAACAATGAATAAAATGGCAATAATAGCAGGTGAAATCGCGACAGGTCCGGGTCTCGGGTCGTCGTCCGTAATTATAAATAAAATACGGCGAGCGTGCGCCCGCGCCGTCGCGCCGCCGCCCCCGCGTAACCTGCGCCGGCGCAGTGCTGCCGCTGCACCGCAACCTTCCGCGAGCCAACATGTTTTATATGCTATTGCTGCCATTCTCGTAAACTCATATATCCTTGTTTAAAAGTACGCAGCCGACGTACTTAGGCAGATTTCTACATTCATTGGAGGCAAAATTTTAAAGTATGGCTTATTAAAGTTATCATACACCTCATCTCATTTGGTCATGTAAGTATAAATTGATAAAAATATAATGTAATACCTGTTAGTTTACACATCACCTATTTGTACTGAAATCACACACTTATCTGTAGTAAAAATAATAAATAAATAAATAATAAGTAACCCATGATTGAATAGTGAAACTATCGGATTCAAGGTTTGAGATGAAATAAATGACAGTATTAACGAATATGCCTAGCCTTAATTAGTGGCTGTCTCACAACTGAATTCAATTGTCTTATCTCGCCCAGGACCAACTGTTATGCACATGACGGTTAGATGTATGTTAGAATAATGTAGTGGAGGTAATGACATGGTGATAGGGGTAGAGGGTGTAGGGCGGCGAAGCGTAGCAAAGCGCGCTCGTGGACCTAGTTGATGCACACGCCGATATACCTTGAGCACGTGCCGATATAAGTATGAGTTTTTATATCACTCACTAATAGAGTGGGCTTATATATAAAGCAAGCATTATACTATTCGTATCCTAAAATGTGAGTTACGTAATCTCTTGCGGTCTCTGATAACCTTTGCCTGCACGCAGCGTAGGCGATCTAGTTGTTTGTTCGTCGTGGCCACCCAGCGGGCTGATATTATCCTCAATATTTTTATGTCTCCCACTGGGCTTAAATGTAGCATTAAAAATATAGTTTGTCTATTCTCATAGTCATAACACGTTTAAAATTGAAATTTTGTTAACATTGTCTTTGTAAGGATTTTTTACAACTAGTAAATGATGCCTTTTGTTTCTGTATAGTAAAATTATTGGTGTTCTTCTTTAGCCACGTTATCACATTAATAAGGATGATAAAATTATGGAACATTCACAATAATTATTGCTATTACCAATGTAAATACAAATATCTTCCTTTCATTAAGGCCTTGTACTGTCTTGAAACACAATGACATTTTCAGTCAGCAACAGCGCGGTGACATTTGCACACGCACAGCGATTTATTACCGTTTATTGTATGAAATGCCTCTTAACCCGCATAAGCCGCATGTTAATCTGGTGAGGTAGATTCCTAACAAAAGTGTTTTCATCTATACTTAAATTCAATATGTGAATCATCACAGGCCATCTAAACTATGGGTGCTTGCAGATAGATGGTAACATTAAACAATCACCAGAAGAAGATTTAACTTATAGCGCCGTATTAATAGTAGAGGAGCAGACTGACTTGTAAATTTCATTTAGGTACAGCTTACCTTCTGTTGCCGACATGTTTGCCCCTAAAAGCTGTAATGGGCGTGTCGGCAAGTATGTGCGAAGAGGTTGCGATGGCAACGCGTACGGCACGCGCGGGCGTCAGGTGTGCGCCCGTATCCACGGCATGCCACGGTCGGTGGTTCTGACCAGCAAGTGCGCTGGCCACGGTTGAGCGTGCGCGGCGGTTGACGGTGCACGCGCCTCGCACGCGACAGGTGGACGTCACGCGCCGTTACATCGCTACTACCGTGTATGTTCCTAGCCACTAGTTAACTCGTTACTGAAGTCCAACTAAAGGTCCCGATCGTCGGTAGGCCATTCTACATACGATATAGGTACGGGTAGGTTAATAACTGAATTTTAATCATGCCAACAGTGAATAAACTGATTAGGTTTGTAAATAGAAGAAGAAGTATTTTCTTCTCCCTAAGAAATAGTATTTAAAATATAAGAATTCTTAGCAAGAATTAAAAAGAGCTCTCTCTTATCAAAACTATGTTAATATTTTACTATTTTTATATGTTATTTCAATACTTTGAACAAAACAAATAAATTGTTTGCTTCGTTAAGTAATCTAGTATCGAAAAGCTAAGTTCGTGCGAACTCGTTATTGCATTTAGAGCGTACGCCGAGCATATTCCGACACGTTTATTATCATGGGTCAAACCGCAGATTTGATCGGTAGATATGGGCTCCGAAAGACAGGTTGTACATGTTTGGTGAAAAACAGATTCCAAAAGGTATAATAGCGGTAGTTCCTTAGACTATTGGTTCAGAGATATCTAAAGAAAAGTTGTTTAAAAGTACTACTTTAAAGCTGTTTTAACGTTTTTAAATTACTATTTTAGTTAATCAATTCTTCCATTTATGTAGAGTGGTAAGACCTACCTACCTACCTACATTTAATGTTTTTTACATATTTGATATGCTGAGTGTTGAAAAATATTGTAATTCTGTCAAAGTAACGTAAAAGAAGATATTAATAAGGATATTTTTTTACTATCTAATACATTAAGAGGTATGTGATGGAGATGATACTTAAGTAAAATATTAAACTTTACTGCTTACCAAGTACCAGGGTATAAAATTCTGCAATATAGTCGAGAAAGCTGATGGATTAAGAAATATTACAGCGCACTTAAAACTGGCATGAATAATGTGGGCGAAGATATTATTATCTTCAAAATGAAGTCAACCAAGGACATAACATGCAATATGTCTAAAATGGTAATAATAATATAAAAATGAAAACTTATTCGGAAATTGAAAATATAAAATATCTTATAAAATGTCCCCAATCGCATGTCCATCTTGGCATAGGCTTTCTCAAACAACTTCTATTGACGTCTGCCTTAAGATACCCTTCGAAACATTGGTCCAGCTGTCTTTTTTTGATCTCCCATCTCAGACGCTGTCTTCCGTCTTTCACAGCTCCTTTCACATCATGTGGGTATGAATCTGTCACAGCTCCATTTCTTATGTGGTTCGCGAATCGTATTGAGATCGAACTTCCTAATGCCAAAGAAAGGTGGCGCAGCATCAAGGGATGCAAAAGTCAGGTTAGAATATTTTGGAAGAAGAGTAGGCATACGTAAGTTTACAGAAAGTAACATATCTTTAATATCATTATACATTTTTTATAACTTCTGAAAACACTTGACTTTTATATTGCAGAAAGCACAACAGTAATAAAAGATGTAAACATCGCACTCAAGTACAGTAATGACTGCTCAGGTGAGTCGTGAAGTCTTTTGACAAGTGCATTTGCGTTGAGCGTTTTGGTGATTTGATGGCAGGTAATATCAATCAATTGGCGCTGAGCAAGTGGGCAGGCAGCTCCCGGCGCCCGCGACGCCTGCATCCGAGCCGCCGAGTGCTTCGACCTCACGCATACGCAATTTAAAGTTTTATCGCCGTTATTACTCTTAATAACATACCGTGCCGCGACAACGCATTAACCTCATCAAAATGCGCAAACTTTTTTTAATAACTCGCTATTTTGCATGAGAACAGTCGAACACTCAATAAATTAATTCAAATATGTTATCTGAGCACATAAGTATTTAGTTACGTAAATGTATTTTTTATCGTAATGAATTTCAGTACGATCATAAATCATTTAAAACGGAAAACTGCAGTCCATCTTCAATCTTTAGATAAAGATCATGCCTGTTTGCAAGGTTTTGGATTCTTTGAAATCGAAAAACTTTTAAAACTCATTACATCACCGATACTGATCGATAAGAGCGTGAAATTTTGGTAATTGGTAATATTATGGTACGTAGCCAAAATTTTTTACAGTAATAAATACTTTATAATGTTGTATATAATATGTCACACTATGCACTTTAAAACACGCGATTAATTATATAAACAATATGCATTAATTTAAAACTAAAATTTTAATCGTATATTTATAGCATAGTGGTGGCACAGTAGTCATGTAGCCAGCGTTATGGATTACACCCTTCTCAAATCTGAGAGAATTCGACTCTTTTCAGAAGTAAGACAATAATGATGATGAATGCCTTGCACAACTGAAAGAACAAAATAAAGAAGAGAGAAAAATATTTATTCTACCACACAGTTGTCTGCAATTATAGTATAAAATTAAAATAGAAAAATTTGGATAATTTTAATTGAAAAGCATGCATATACATACCTACGGTAAATAGGTACTTAGGTAGGTACCGTATTGACGGATAAACTCTTATACCTAACCACTGTTATATTGTACACATTGACACATTGGTACTTTGAATAAATCGCTGACGAGTGTCAGTGTCCATTACGCAGTAATCAATCATCGGACACGTTTGGGTTTCAATCTGCGCTCGCGTCGCTTTTGGCCGGCGAGGCTTTCGACACGGCCGCAATCGATATGGCAGATAAGTTCGATCAAAATTTTCTTAAAACCTAACTTGAATAACTGTTTGAAATATCTTAATTTTGTTTGTTAACATTTAATAGAGCAATTTTTGAAATACTAGGTAATATAATTTAGAGACGCGTATTGTGACTATTAAAATAGATAAAACAACTGAAAAGAAATACTCCACACCGGAAACTGCTACATGAATATGAAATAATATAATAGAACACGAAAAATAAAAGAGACGTGAACTACCTATTTTTATTTTGATTATTTGCAATATCTAACTTTAACATTTTCGATCGAAATAAATTCAAAAAGAAACTAATAAGTACCTTTCACAGAAAGGAATGCAACATAACATCCATTTTTTATACAAAAAATTTAAGAATTTTATACAAAGAATATATAATTCTCAATATTCCAATTGTTCAACAACATTTAATGACAAGGAAAATATTCGAAATACGAGTCGGTATAACCATAATACTTACGAGTACATACATACATACGTCGATAGCGCGTGCGCTGTATTATGTGAAGTGCTCTTAGCATCTCGAGTAGGTATGATATATCAAAGTGGATTCATTTTTATTATGTTATCACGCGATTGGATTTCATTTTAAAATACCTAATATTTAAAAAAAGATTAAATTAATAAAACATTATTTTCATACTTACATATTATATATTTTTCATAATCATCACCGCCACCACCGGTCCAAACTATGTATGTAGTATTGAGTAGTTTAAACGTTAGATATCTGATTGTTATCATTACTAGCCCCCATATTTCTGGAATTTATTTAACCTTCTGTTGATTATTGTCTCGATGTATTTGATTACAGAATAGTATAATGAAAAAAGGGGCTGGACAGCACGCTGTGTTTCTCTATTTAGTGGGCAGCAAGTATGCGGGCACAGGTGGGCACGCGCCACATTCGCGCAGGTATTACTTACCTATGTCACCTGTATTTTCGAATAGGAAGTCGACATAAAATCGAAATTCTTTAAACAGCTTTAAGTTATCTTTCTTTAAGCATCAAGCCGTAAAGTAAAACGTTTTGTCATCGCAAAAACATTATGACCAACAAAAACAACAAATCATTTGCTAACCTAAAATGGAATACTTAAATTAGTGAGACTCGAATTGCAAATACAAGAGTTAATCTTTGGCCAAATGCGATAATTACTCCTTAAATTACAAAGTGAAATGTTGTTTGAAGTCGATTAGTAATGGAAACTATCCATTAATGAGCGACATGAGACGGCTGCTATCGTCGACCATAAGTTACACAGGCATTAGTAAGCTGGGAACTAATTGCGGAGGCGGGCCAATTTCCCAGGTAGTGCCGAAGCAATTAATTGTCACAACGTGATCAAATGCCGTGCGGTTACTTCTTCAATGTAAATCTGCTGTTACAGTACCTACAAGTGTTCATTAGCTGGGAGTGATATCTCCGATACTGCGCCGTTCAATGGCATTGAAAGTATTTGCATTGTAAAGATTGTACGAAAGAGATGTTTACAATATTTCCTTTCACGCCTTTAAGTACATTTTAAATTAAATTTGGGTCTAAAATGCTTTTGGACTTATAAAACTAGTCTTTATGTCACATAGCCGAACCTATATATTTACTTATTTGTTCTTGTATATTCATTATTTAAGTTTCACGCTTTAGTATCAGTATTCAGTATCTCAATCTTTAAACCACTACCTAAATTAGTTAGGTCCACTTAAAAAGTTTATTGACTTAAATTGTTCAAGTAATGCCTACATAAAAACATTATAAAGATAAAGGACCTTGTCATTGTCAACCTGCATTATCATAAGCTCACCTTATACGGCTTTATTAAAAAATCAAATTCTTGTACCACGACAGCATTCATTCTACAGGAACAAGAATAACACATAACAATAAAAATAAAGAGCGAAGAGGAACTAAGGTGATGAGATGACTTGACACATTATTTAAATTTAAAACAGGTTGTTACGTCCGTTTTTTCCTGCTTGTTGTTTGATTGTTTTGTCGGTTTAACATTTTTGACTTGTTTTTGCAACGCTTACAAAAAGTGATGCACCATATGGGGTCAAAGCTTTTGAAAGAGACCGTTTTAATGAGAATGTAACGAAAACATATGGCCAATTAATTTTCGCTAGCTCCGCTAAATAAGCACAGTTGGATCTATTTCAAAAGGTGTTACAAAATATTGCCGAGCAGGCGTTTAATCTGTTTCCTCTTATTGGAAGAGTGACTTGAAATTATTTGATTTGCTGTTATTATGTCTATAAGCATCAATTAAAAAAATAAATTGATGATGAATAAAATAGTACTTTTAATATTATTTTAGCCATATAAGCCGATATTTTAACTTACTGAATATAAAAAAAAACATTTAGGTATAATATCGCTTATTGCAAGCTCTTATAGAGTTAATAAATAAACTTTCTAGGAAGGCTCAAAACTTTCCTACATAC
>DWQK01001340.1:0-15932 GCA_018231225.1 Noctuana stator
CGGTGTCGCGGCACGGACGTGGGACGGACGCGCGGACGGACGGACTTGAAAGGGTTTCAGATGAGTCTATTTTCACCCGCTTTGAACGTCTCCGACGCATTACTTTGTTTGTTTTCGCAACTTTCAAGTTGAAGGGGAATGCAACAAAAGTGTAACCGAAACCGATATAGTCGATGTTTCGCTAAATTTAGACTCGGAACTTTGTCTCGAGCGATGACAACCTGTATTTTGAATTAACTCCGTCTGTCTCTCTATGATGTCTATTTTAGAATATTTTTCAGTCATAGTCCAGTTCTACATTTATACTTCATTAAAATTTTGCTCATACGAATGTTTACATTGTACCTAAAATAAGACATTTGTAGATGAATTTAAAAATACAAAGTGATAAGATTTTATCCGGTAGACGAACTATGTTTGCAACATGTAATTTCAGCGCGTTACTCACTGAGGACTTATTCAAACTGCTAAAATACCTCAATCTTAGTAACGAATACTGGAACCATCGCATAAATGCTGGTAAAGTTGTCGTCCCATGATCGGGATTCACATCACGTAGGACAAATTCCCGGCACTAGAGGAATGTAACATCAATTCCCAATCGTATTTTGAACTACAAATTCTGTTTATTCACTGTGCAATTTTGTCAGCGTCGTACGATACGGATTTACGCAAATATTGCCTTCAACCCTTATGTCCCACTACTGGGCACGGGTCTCTCCCCACAACTGGGGAGGGCCTGGAGCATACTCCACCACGCTGCTCCGATGCGAATTGGTGGAAATACGGATTAGTGGCCAACCCGTGTAGGATGTTGTCAAACAGCCCAAAAGGCCTCCGAAATTTGTGTTATCTGATAAAAATATAAAAAATAAGTACTTTTATAAAAATACAAGGATACTATAAATGTTAGTAAAAAATACTTTTATCAGTATTCGAATTTAAATCTGAATTTACATTCTGGTTGCCAAATTTACCTCCATAAGTTTATAACGAAAAACTTATATTTTTTTTTAAAATCAGTAAATTAAATATCTACTGAAAAAAAGCGTTGCTTGATTCTGTAGTGAAAAATATAAGTAAAGCAAATTAATTTCTCATAAGTCAACAGCATTTTGTACATACAATAAATTTAAAGATTCTCCGCAACTTGCTTATCCGAATGAAAAGCATGGTTAATTGCATCAGAAATTTACGTAAGTACGTGACCAGAATTAAACAGTTGAAGATCTTGTTTATTGAACGTTTTTCTTAAATATTCAAATCGTATTTTGATTGCCAGGTACATGAATAACGATGAAATTTCATAAAAAAAAATTTACGTAGGTATTAGGTAAGAACTCAAAAGATTTTCATTCTAAGCAAGCTTGCACAAATTTCGATATTAATGGCTGTCATGAGATTTAATTATTTATTTTTTTTCAATAGACAAGAAAAAAGGAACTTTTTTATTCCACTCACACTTCAAATCACGCCTCCTTCACTACACATCAATTCAATCAGCAAAGCTCGCGTCGCGTCGGGTAAACGCCACAAAAGTTGTCTCTACGTGACTGGAATCGAAGGGACGCAGATTGGCATCCACGTCACGGTACGTCACGATAGGCGAATTCGTAGCACCACGGGACTTCATTATTGTCACGTCATGGTGCAATTTGATCGGCAATGTAACAGCTCGTTCCCGGTGGATATGAGTGTGAGGGTAGTGCAAATATTATTAGGAGAAGGCAGTTTGAACGGTTCAGTAAATATACAATCTGTGTATGACCAGCAATATTTACGAAATATATGCCTGCAACCCTTTCTTTCGCGCATGAATTTGTCGCTAGCCCATCCGATTACCGACCGCGCCCGATGTAACTTGTGAGACCGATTGCATTAGCGTACCTATTTTTGACATTTGGTGCCTTTATTATGTTGTTAGTGGTTAGAAATAAATTTTCGGTAATTTATCAAACCCTTAAAAATGTTGTTCGTTTTTGTGAAAGTGGTTACAATCCCTAACTTTGAGGTACCTTTGAAAAATTGGAAGTAGTTTTTCGTAGGTACTTCTCGAGTTACACCTGCCAAAAATATCAGGCATAGTAATAAGAAATATTCAACTATAATTCGACACTGAATAATGAAAAATCAAATAAGCCTTGATACCATTAAATAAATATATATCTCTCTAAAAAAATTCTTATTCAAAGAGAGTGTTTTTTCGTCCTAATAAGCTTTCTGTCAGATTCTATAAATAAATTAAATAAATTTAGTTAGCTCTACTACTTAAACTCAACACTGAATCTCTTACGATATTCTTAGCACCTGCTACCGCACTGCATATAGGTTAATCTACCACGTGGATTAAGTGATTTATGTGAACTATTCAAATACAAACAGAATCTCATACAGGTATATACCATAATAATATCACAGAAACATTTTAATAGAACCTAAAACTATTACTAAAGATTAAAGAATGCTGAACCAGTAATTTCAGGCATATGGCAGCGCGAAACTACAAGACCACATCATAACTACTTATATACTATGTGCTATATTATGTCATACGTAATATTATTTAAGAGCAACTGCGGTGACCGGCAACTTGGCTCGCGCGGTCCGCATGCACGACTACTTCAAAGACGCCGCCCTCTTTGAACTAGCCGCCTGAAACCGCTACGCGGCGTCTTACCTACTGAAATGATTAAAGGCGTGAACTAGATATTTTTTTTTCAAAGCGACAATTTGTGAGAATCAAACAGAACTGTGGTTCGCATATGTTTTTTAGTAATGTTGTCGATTATCGTAGTTCTTTATATATTATTTTGGACACCACTGACTTTTATATTGTTTATTTATTAATAACTAGTAATTTACACGATTACATAATATAAAAATTTACTTTACAGTTAAATTACATAAATATTTCAATAGCCACTACATTAAGTACTGTTTCTTGTCACTACAAACTTTTTACTTTTAAAACCTATTGTAACTAGAGTTAAGTTCCTAACTCTACATACACTGAATGAGCATTGCTCAGAAAAGTATGACGATCGAAGTATCGATCACTGTCTTGTCTTCATCAACTAACTAAAGTAAACATGTTAAAATGAAACCACTGCCAAAATCGCATAGGTAATTCTGTAATTTTTATACACAGCTTCATTCCTTCATTATTCGTAAACTTATCACAAACAATCAACATCCACATGGGTATCGCCTATATATTATATATATGTATTTAGTTAAAACCCTAATTTCTTGTAAAAAACAAAACTGCTTTGCATGAAACATGTTTTATAGAGTTATTCCGACAATTCTGACAAAATATAATAAACTGCGAACTTCTTTTTCGGAACTACAAAGAGCTATGATAACATACGATGCCATATTTCATCTGACTAGTTTGCGCGTCGTGTATATAATAAACGCTTCTTCGCAAGTTGGTTCGCACATAATTTTCTTATAGCGAGGTGTCCATATAAATCCATTCATAAGGACAGTGTGCTCTAAAATTATTCCGTTGCTAACACATAGAACCATAAATAAGACAAACACAAAGAAAGAAATTAATCAATTCGTAACCGACTTCATAAAAGACGTAAATAATATATGCATAAATGAAATGTTTATAATATATTCATAAATAAAGTTTGTAATATATGCATAAACGTTATAGTATTAATGGATCTGCAAGATATTGAAAGTTTCATCTAAATCGATGTAGTGCTTTAAGATATGGACTAAAACTTTTACTAAACATACTTTTACGGGTATGTTTGGCTACTTTTGCAATGCTGAAACTGACGTGAAAACAAGTAGTGACCCTTGATTTTATGCGGCGAAATGTTTCCATTTCACATTTTTCATCATACTATCTTGCTATTCTCCCAGTATGTAAACAGAACATGGTTACATTATTAACATGTGGAGTAGTAGCAACTGTTTCAACACGATACATTACTTTCGACTACGACTACGTAGTACGTACAACCGTCAGTTTATAAACATTAGCATGAGAAATATTTATTTGCTTTGAGCATTCGACATCTTCTCAGTTAAAAAGAACTTTAAAAGCATCGGGAATATCAATGTGGACCTATTTTTACGTCTTGTAAAAAACAATTGTGAGTACAAGCACAGGATAGATAATAGTAGGTACTTTAAAAGTTCCGAAACTTCCGTGCTTTGGAGGGCACGTTAAACCGTCGGACCCGGTTGTAATCGACAGATAGCGTTAAACCTGGTCGGAGGCCCCTTGAGCGATTTGACAAGATCCGACACGGGTTGGCCACTAACCCGTATCTCTACCAATCCGCATTGGAGCAGCGTGGTGGAGTATGCTCCAGGGCCTCCCCGGCAGTGGGGAGAGAGCCGCGCTCAGCGGTACACAAAAAGGGTTGAAGGCTCTTTAAAAGTTTCATAAAGAAATACTACTATATACTTTTGAGACTGCACCAACACCAACCATGGATTTAAAAAAATATTTTTCTTTCGTCTGCAAAGGTATGCTTCCAGTTGGGTCCCATAGAAATATTTTGATAATCTAACCATGATGTTTCATACACACTCAGTTGGCTAATAATAAAAAAAGTATATATTCAATTAGGTAGGTATATTATATTATGCCGTATGGTAGATGTTGATCAACATTTTAATACTATTAAAATTACTGCAATTTTTTTTCATATGAATTCAAATTAAACAGATGCAATCCAAAGCATCTGTTTACAAACTTTACAAGCCCGTGAATTGTTACGTTTCAGCGATGGGCAATAAATGGGCTATATGTTTTTCACGACCCATCGCAATCGCGTCAACCACTCACTGCCACTTCGTAAATCTACAGGCCAGTTGCGACCTGAATATTTCAATCGACTCTACTTGGATAAGGTATTTATACGAATTTTATGTAAATGGATGCACTAAATCACTAGTTACTTTACTTATGTTATGTTTGTTTATAACACATAATGTATTTATGAAAAAAACGTTGAGAATTATATTTATAAAGAATAAGATTATAAAATTTATTCAAAAATGAAGACAAAACGAACATATATAAACATTAAAACTAAAGAATTATCACAAAAATAAAACATAAAATCCTAAAAAATAAGTTTTAATACAGCAAACTAATATTTAGCTATTCCCAATAGTGGAAACGTTCCATAAATTTTTCTATAAAACTAACTAACATTTACTTTAATTACTGTAAATAAAAGCGGCTCTGCAATATTTTATGAAATGTTATTGTATGATAGCCATAAGCTTAAATACTCTACAGCTACGGTATTGTGTTGTTAAAAGCTCTTTAAAATGTTAATAATATGTTTGATGCTCAATGCTCATCATAAAAACGCCACGTAACGCATACAATACCTAAAGAGTAGTGGTGCAATGGTACGTTCATTCCCCTTTCCCTGAAACGACTGACGATCACATCGCAATTGCTGCCTGCCGCTGCAACGTCAATTATGCAGCGTTGACTTAACGTATTAGGTTTTACCCACCATTTTGTAAATCGATATTCAATATTTTACTTCTTTAGTGGAGTGGAAAATTACCATACTATTACAAATTACTATACTAATCCATTTTCATATGATTACTTATTTAGGTAATATTTAAATTATTTATTTTTATTCTCTGGTAACGGAATGTATCTTTCTCCTGAATGATAAGTATTTAACTTAGGATTTTTTATATCCACATTGCCAACTCCTATTATAAAGGCTAGTTTATAAATAGCTGTACTTAATATTTTTAAATAAGAGATATTCCAGCTGTTAAATAATTCACAATCACTTCTAACCACGTCTAATTGCAAATAATTGATTATGAATTTGTAATCAATTTAAAATTTATATCGTAGTACTCAATTAAAGACATACGTTCGGAATTTCGTTTAATAAAAGCCTGTGTCCTACGAAGGGTTAATAGTTTTAATGGGGAGTTTAACAAGCAACCACTTTATTTAGATTGTCTCAGTCCCCGCCCGTCTCTGCTTCATTTAATATTACCGGATGAGTTAGGGATGCAGTTTGAGTGCATTTAAAATGCATAATAAAATTTCGTAGACTACGAGTAACATCCATCACTTTTTCTTCGATTTTCTTATTTTTATATCTAATATTGGAGATATTAGATGGCCAAAACTTACAGTATTTTTACTTCAACAATGATGTTACTGATGCTATAAGCACAATAGGTTTCTATAAGTTAAAAGTATTACACATCCTCAACTCATCTATGTCATCGCATGTATTATTTATTGCCTATAAGACTATTAGGTATACAGCTATTTACTTTAGCTTGACTCTACCTTATTGCATACAATGCAATCTCAAAGCGCAGTGTTAATCAAGATGTGAAACAATTTGAATAAATCATCGACAAATATTCCAAGCACAGCGAACGCCCAGTGCTGACAAATTGTCGATAGCGATTTGAGATACAATTAAAAAGCGTAAATATTATTCCAACAGTAACGAGTAGAGGAAGCGGCCGTCACGCGGCCTTCCTTAACGAGACGGAATTAAATACGAATGTATTAGTCCGTACGTTTGTCTCCGCTTACATGTTTTAATAATTTTCCCTTTTATTCACTCGACGCGCCTTCTCGGAACAACATCACAATGTGACACGATTCCTGATTAGGCCTGACGCGTCGTCTCGAATATTATCCTGTGGATAATATTTCTGTAGCACAGGAAGGGATACAACGGAGACGAGTTGAGACGACTCACTGTATCCTTTATTCGTTCCGTGTAAACACATCAAAGAATATTTATCGGTTCCCTGAAAGAAATCAAAGACTGCCTACGTGGAGTACGCTATAACGCGTACTAATATTGAGTGACCTTAATATGTGTTGGGATGTTATAAATAACCGCGAGTCGAAGTTTAGCGGAAGCAATAAATCCCCTTAATTAGTCAATTTAGCTTTCCACTGAAAACTTTGATTGGGTACCCTTGTAGATGCGATTAAGATTCTGCGGGAGCGGCGGTCGCTATGTCCGTGGCGCGGCGGCTTGAACAAGGCAGACACGTTTTCGTGACACGATCAAACTTGCATTCTGAATTTGATAGATTAGAATTCGTTGGAAACATTGACCCCTTATCCGGGTTCTGTTTCGGGGACTCTACGCTTGTTTATGTCGGTACACTAACATCTTCGATAGCTCATAGTGGCTAAGTACTATTGTCCTGTCATTTTATTTTATTGAAAGCCAATCAAACAGATTAATTGGCATATTTATATAAACGAGAGTGTACTGAAAAGTTCCTTATCAGATCAACACATTTTTTTTTACTGAAATCTACGTTATCTTTAAAAAAAAACTTCGTTCACAAAATTTCGTAAAATATTGACTTTGACTTATAAGAATTAAAATATTTATTCGTCATACATCTAATTAATGTAATACATGGGGCGAACTTAATGTTTAGCGGCATTCTTTCCCAGCCAACCCTGAGTAAAAGTGAAAATAAGGCATGCTCGGTGAATTACAGAGTATTTCCAATACACTTACCTTCTCGCAAACGCTTCGACACGCGTACAATTGAGGGGCAACCGCCTTATCGCAGCACGCCGATATATCTGAAATGAAAAATGACTACAATAAGTCTCCAAGTGATTGTACTCGTATGAGAACTACGTATGCGTCCACTTCAGACGGGAACACAACAGCTGGGCACACCACAATAAAGCCCCGCGCGACAGTTACAGATGACGACATAAAGCTTTTGATCTATTTCATATAACGATCGCTTCCACTTCCACTAAAGTTGTCTCGACTGCGATGTAAATAAAAGAGAATTGTAGAACAATAAAAAAATATTTATGAGCAAATTAGATTCACTGTTTGAAGTAAATTTTGACGGACATAGATATGCCTTTCTTGAGTATTGAATCTTGAAGCTTACACGAGTTCTCTTTGAAGATTACCTAGTTATGGTACATTAATCACGCTTGAAAGTTTTGTAGGATTCTTGAATGTTATCGATCACTTCTAGTGTTAAATCTGATTAAAGCACTGCAAATACTAGGTTAGAAACTTACTTGGACGCGAATCGTGCACGCAAACATGCGCAAGTGTCAATTTTACAATGTTTGTTAATTGTAATAGCGAATGTAAGGATTTACTATCTCGTTTACTTGTTCTCTTACTATTTCAAATGCGCCGGCTTTTTCGAGGCAAAACGTAATCAGTCGTATCTGAGTATTAATTTGAATATGGGAATTATCAGAGTGAAAGCACGGAATTGATATTACTAAGTTGCTTGCGGACCAGTTTAATATATCTTTTCCCCCCAAGACACATTTTGATGAAATGAAATTATAGGAAACAGCTCTTGAAGATAGTTAGGGAGAGGACAGCAGCGCTCAACTCGCTACTCATGATTACACTGCCTCGACCGGATAATCGCGTTATATTCTATAAAGTGGCCGAGCTTTTACTAAAACCTATTTAGCTAATATCCGTGATCTATAGACTTTACAAGTTAAATGTAGTTACAAAGTATTCTCTATAGCGTATGCATGTTTAGAAGCCACTTTGTTTCATGTATCAATTTCTATTTAATTTAACTGTAATGCGCGATGTAATGATCAGTAAAAATGGTAGGCGCCTGGGACTCTGCCCACAGCCCACACGTCGACTAGAATTCTAATTATGATGGCCGCTAAGCAAGTATGACTACTGATTACTGATGATTTGTCTCTTAACTAAAACAGGAAAGGCACGGAGCGTGAATCAGATAAACAAACGATAAGCTTAATTAATATTAACTTCCTTTACAGATGACAAGCGCTGCGTTTGAAATCAATACGTTGTTGGCTTGTAAGGAAACCCGTTAAGTTTATTACGTTAACATAACAATAAGAAGTAGCGACTCATTCATTGCAATCTCTGGTAGAGATGTATTAAATACATAAAAATAAATAACGCTTCGCACTCACAACCTCACATTAGGATTCCCTGTATCGTGGGTTCCAAGACACATTGGACACATACAAAGACAAATACTCAAACACCCAGACCCGAAACAGAAGTCTAAATTCATCATTTAAATTTCTACCCCGCCGGGGATCGAACCCGGGACCCTTTGAATGGTGGACTGGCGTGGTAGCCACTACACCACGCGGATCGTCAGGTCGCAGGTCGGGGTATTACTGTTTGCTTTTGAATTTTGGCCACACACTCGACGAGTAGTTAGGGAAGTATGTCATGGCACTCTTTCTATTGCTCTTGCTACCATCCAATCCGTATCTTATACATTTTTTGGTCCGATTTAGAAGAGATATAGTACGGTCTGTACAGCAGCGCGATAAATGTCCCGCCAGAACAATATTCGCAGTAAACATTGAGGCAGCGCAAGGAGCAGTAGGAGGATTTTAGCCTAGCCAAGCTGTATGGGTTGCAGAGACCGATAACACCAGGTGGTCTAGTGAGCGTCAGTTATCTATAATAAAAGATACCTTGTGAGCTGGCACTGGCAAGAAAGACAGAGGCCAGAAAGATCCGGAACCGCCACCAAGCGCCACGTGTGGGCACCATCCTGCGTTTCTTATTACCGCCCATGTTCCTACATTACTGCATACGCGTTGCACAATCACAGATGCTGATCGTCCCACTGGTTGCCATCTGTAATATTAAATATTATTAGAGCATCACTTTATTACAATTTGACTTATTTGAAATCTTCATCAGAAGCTTCAAAAAGCTTTAAATAAGTTCCGATCGCACTAGCCTTTTACCACTGGAGGTAAGTGTTGCTTTTTACCTACATTTCAACAGAGGCATCTATTAATTCACTTCATTTAGCCAAAGTTTACAGATTGAATGCATAAACATAATATTTGATTGCTTTCGAGTCTTAAACATCGCCATAAACGCTTGATATCAAAGTTGCATTGCGCCGCCCAACAGCCATACGTAGACATTAGCAGCTTTATGGTTCCTTTGGGACTAATTATGAGAATGTTTCTCATAGATGTGTCTACTCAAATCCTATTAGATATATAAAACGTCGGATTTTTTATATTAGAATATCATAAATCATCTGTCTGTCACCTTAATTGCAAAATAAATTACTTTAAAACTTTTTAGACTAAAAGACCAAACTCTACACGTACTTTACGTCACTCTAAGTCGAATTAAACGTTCTAGATTGAAATTTATTTTTTGTATATACATTACAATTTACCTAAATCTAGTGAAGCTAAATTAATATAGGTAAGTAAAGTAAAAAAAAGTGTAAATGTCAGTATATTTAATGTGGTATTATTAATAAACAAAAGAAATAAAGAAAATGTTTATTAGATACAACATATTACGTACTATAGGTAATGTGAGAAAATGCAAAACAGAATACTTTAGAATAATTAGCGTTGGTTTATTGCTTTAGTAATTCCAAAAATAAATAAGTCAAGATAAGTTATTAATGTTTATTTATGTTTCTTATCGCGTCTTAAGCAGAGCTCGCTGGGTGCGGTGCGGCAGAAGTTTTATCCCTCATAATTGTCTTAACAAGTTTAAATTAAACAACTCGCTCTTTCCGATTGCTTTAAGCAATAAGCTAAGAGAATTGACTGAAGTTTTCTTTGATATTTAGGTAGCTCTATATTAATCCTCCATTCATAAACCAATAAACTATAATCAAAAGTAGAGTTTTAATATCATAATGCTTATAGTTAAGTAAAGTTTAGTTACAGTTAATAAATTAAAAGCAGTTACTTTAATACAACGTGGAAAAATTGGGTTTATCAAGAAAACTTATCTACAAAATTTAATAAATGAAATTTAATAAAATAAATTAAAAAAATTGTGAAGTGAAATAAAAGGTTTTTTTTTCTCGAAATCGTGACAACAAATTACTATTTTCTTATTACTATCTACTACTCAGCACTTCATATAAACGCTAACCATTAGGGGAGCTGGAATTCAGTTCCCCGGCACGTTTTCCTCAATATCTAAGATTCCCGATTAACAGATCTGACTGATATGACCATAACATTTCTTTAAAACTAGCGAATTGGCGTATCGGAAAAATATCTTTTAATATAATTTATGTATCTATATCTAGTATCTAGTCGATAACGTGTAATAGATAACTTCGTAGTAAAGATAAAATTAAAAAATCTATAACTTCCGTTTTACCAAAACGAAAATTTTATATAACTTATGCTTATATCTACAATAAAATATCCTTTCCAAAGCAACATTTAAATTATTTAAAAGCACAATCAAGTCGTAGACCGCATTCAGAGACGGGAATGTTTGAAGATCTATTCCGGGAGAGCGATTTGGTGCAATCAAACTTGTCTTGTCACAACTCTGTCTTACGTACACACAGCTTGCTACAACAAAACTAACTAAACGTCCAACATTTACGATTATGCATGATGTTATCACTTTGCTCAATACTGAATATTTTGTAAAAAATATAAACATAAAGGATTCATGCATAATCCTAATCAGGTTATCTGATCAAGTCTACTTGTATTACTTGATCCAAAAAAAAAAAAAATAACTACAATATTCTACTATACTGCTGCAAAGCAACTTTTTTATCTCTATCCCATTCTTAAAACAATAAAAAAAATCTTAAAATGTAACAAATTTGAAGTGTATTAATAAAATTGACGGAGATAAAACTTTAAAGCGAAAATATAAATCCCCCATAATCCGAATCCCGGGGGATTTATAAAAAATCCAGCCATTCTTTGTCTTCTTAAATGATAAGAAAAATTCTCGCCGTCTTCCTCACACCCTCCTTGTCTTAACGCTGTTGAAAATTTTGTTGTAAAAATATTCGATTTTACAATCATAAGAAAACTTAATTTCATTAGATCAATTTCTTAGAAAAGATTTACCGTTTTCAATATTAAAAATATTATACTGAAATAAATACATCTTTAATGAAAGACGGTCAAATTTCAGTCGACTAGGATTCAGAAATTATCTATGTAGACTCACTATTCTTAGATATAGTTTACCATTAAACAGTTTAAAAGTAAACGCAAATAAGCGATAAGATAAGCTATAATATTTGCGTTAAAATGAAAAGCACCTTATTTAAACATTCGAATAGGCATGCGATATTCGTCATAAAGAGTTAAAATAATAATATTTTCATCAAAACTTATGTGAAAATAAATTCATTAGTAATTTACTGTTTTAATTTAATTTTTCTTATTTAAACATTTTAATAAAATGTGGTCAAAAGTTTGTTTACTTTACCGAACGTAGCTCTACCTACGCGGTTAGCGATTCGCACAACACTTGTTAGTGAAACTTTTCGCACAAATCACCAGGGAGAGGGCGTGTGAATCGGACGCCGATAAAATTCTTTATAGCCTGTGCCATGTTGCAGAGCTACAAAAGAACAGAGATGTCTGTACATTAAATAAAAAGCTATAATATTACTATTATTATACTGAAAATTGTTGTCGCTTATTTTGAAATCATTTAAGTTTTGGTCCAGTACAAATTGGTAAATTTCACATTGCTTTGGGAAAATTGCAGTGCATTCTAGCACGTATTAATCGCCGGCAATGTTTTTCTTCATCGATAAGCGAAAACTTTTAATTTCTATTTCGAAAAAATATTTCAAAAATAAAGGAAAATGTTAGGTTTGAAGACTAGAGTTGTTTACCTCTGCACTGTTTGTTATTTGATTGTTCTTTAAAAAACAATTAATAATAGGAAAGGTTCTAGTCTTTTTATATCAAAAACTAGTAGATAAAAGTATCTAAGGTTATGATACAAAGAAAACCCTAAGCGATATGACTTTGCCTGGATAATATTACTGTCTTCTGTACTGAACTGTTAAACACAAAGTTCTTTAGTTATGTTCAGTAAATCTTTAGTAAGAGTGGTTAAAATATATATACGAGTATATATATATGTATATTTTTTTGATATATTGTAATTTTTCTTTTTTTAATTTGATCTATGGTAATGTGCGTCTAACTTATAGGCTAGCGGGCAACTTATGCGAAGGTTGCAACGCCTCTAGGTGCTTTATCTCCTCAACTTTTCCCGTAAATAACGTTCGGAAGCATAGTTCTATACGTTTCTCGTATACATTTAGGGAAAATTAAAACCGGAAACCAACTTTAAACCGAAAAGTGTGAAATAATTTAATTTGTTCAAACAAACAAACTTAAACAATTTATAAAACTTCAACTTACTTTAATGTACAAAATTCAAGAATTTATTTCAGAGTCGTTTTAGAAAAGATAGCTAAGTTGTACTCTGGGATTATGTATAACGCTAGATGGCTAGAGTAGAGGCATATCCTCACAAGATTGCATATAAACAATATTAGGACGCTGAAACCGTAATGCCGCTCCTGTAAAGAAAGTGTTTACCCTCGGTTTATCCGAATTGATTTATTTCTTTTCATAAGCCTATTCACATAAAGCTGGCGGCTTCAACATCAGTCTACATCTTTTTCTTGTTGTTTTACTGCTGCTTACTCTCATCGTGATTTAAAACGGAATTATACTTAAGATTAGGTTCCAATTAAATATATCACATATTAAAAAAATTATCGTTTGGACAGCTAAATCCAGTATTAATAATTTATTATTATGTTATGTATATTATTTATTTTAATCAATATTAAAAACATTAGCAAACACATAAAAAACAATAATTATAATCCTTCAATAGTACAATAGTATTAGAATACACAATACAAATTTACTAATTAGTACTTACGTAGTACGTTGATTTACATTTATCTTAGCTATTTTGGGGCTCGTTCATCTCATAGACTCATATATCACTTCAAAGCATACTCCCAGACACGTCTTATCTTTATTGTGTACGCTTTAAACCTACTGTCTTCTATAACTTTTAAAAGTAACACGGAACAAACAGAAATAACACTATATAGTCTAAACACAATTAAAATGAAAAGTGTCCAAACACAATTAAAATAAAAAAAGTCTTATCAGTTTTAAGTAAAATAATTTTTCGTTGTTTTATTTTTCCACTTCAAATACGTT
Source organism: Noctuana stator (assembly GCA_018231225.1). Lineage (NCBI taxonomy): Eukaryota > Metazoa > Arthropoda > Insecta > Lepidoptera > Hesperiidae > Noctuana > Noctuana stator. The sequence continues at coordinate 14,012 of DWQK01001340.1, forward strand.
TAGAAACTTAAAAAAATCGGAACTCTACACACGTCTACGACTGTATCATTCGCGCGCTTTTAAAGCCGGGAAAAACTTATCCCACCCACAACCTTACTCGCGCCAAATTGACGCGTAACTAAATAGACCGGCATAAATTCATTCAACTCCGGGCTACTACAGCTATCTCTTTTACTCCCGCAGAGTTTTACGTGTCTCCGTCTCTCTTTCTTGCTTCCGCCTGATGAACCCTATTGAGCTCGTTAGTCATTAATTAATTCTGCATAAGAAAATAACTTTTAATTTAAACGACGCACAGATGTGAACGTTTGATTAAAGGCAATATTAGATTTTTTGATAACTTTTTTAACTTTAAACTCTAACATACGTCTTTACGCCGACTGAACAAAAATAATAAAAGCTATTGTTTAAAAATAAATGTAAAAAATATATTTTTGAGACTAGTTTTTGAGTCTAAGTAGTTTTAAGTTAAAATTGAAAATTCAATCGCCACACCTAAAACGATAGATATCGCAAAGACTCCTTCCATTATGTGATCCCCTAAGTGATCTCTGCAATGGTTAAAGTAAACGGATTGCAGTGTGAAATAAAATTTATAGCTTTTATTTCGTCTAAGCCAATTTATTTCACATTTATATACCTATGAACGCAGTTTAAAATACACCAAAAGAAGTTTTCCAAAGAATTTATTTTATGTTTTGGTTATTCATTATTTTAAATCCGGATAGATATAGATGAAAATTGATATACTTGCTCTGTAACTGTTCGTTACTGTGACAATTAATACAAAATTAGCTAAAAATGCCACAAGAAAACACTAATTCCGTTTCGAAAATATAGGCGTAGGAAGAAAATTAAAGCTTCTCATGCAATAGCTACCGGGTATCGAGATGACTTTGATAGACAGATAGAGACATTTCGCTCTTGTATACTGGTCGCGGCGAACGCTAATATCTGATGCATACAAAGGCTACCACGCGAATCTATGCCTTCGATCCCGGCCGTCACCACGGTCGCGCCGCCAGTGTTAAAACCGTAAAGCACCTGCAAAACTTGAAACAGTTCAAATGTAATCAATAAAACGTTTTTACGACAATCGGAGAGTCAATGAGCAGGAAGTAAGTAAGAATTAATTTGAGTCACATGTGTCCAAAGATCCCTTGTTAGCGGCGGTCAGCTACCTGCAAGTCAAGTGGCTCGTGGGAAGAGGAGACGATATACCCGTAAGTAACCATGAGATACAACACTTCAGACGCGTTCAAGTGGCGCCTGGCCGCCGAGCCGACGCACGTCTTAGTAGGTCTAGGATCAAAGACGAAATAATCTTAAACTGCTTCATCTAACCTTCACGTACCTAATGCTTGATAGCCTAATAACTTTCCTCATGAATGTAGCTATCACACATAAAAATATTTTTTCAAATCCGACTTATAGTTAGGTATAGAGATCAGAGCATTCAAACAAGCAAACAAAAAATTCTTCAGCTTTATTATATTAGTATAGATGATTTGCCAGTGCACTGAGGAAGGTGTGTCTTTACTTGTAAATATTGTGTCCAATACCTGTAACCTGCAACTGTATAAAAGTATCAACAAAGAAACGAAAAAGCTGTTGAGTTTATGACGTTCACCGGTGTTTTTGATTCACTGAAAGGATCTATGCCAATGCATAGGAAATGGTTCCATGAATAAATTTACATCATCGCACGTTGCGCGGTCGTGTAACCAACCAAAGTATATGTCTTCGTCGAATACGAGTACATACCTAATCGAAAATTCCTGGAGATTTCAACAAAATGCACATACTGAATCTTGTGTTCATTAAATTCGGTGCGCATTCTTTCCTATTCTTGCATATAATAGAGAAGCATCTGTGAAAACTTACGCGTGTTGAATTTATTACAGGATTAGGGCGTGTAGAG
>DWQK01001341.1:0-15930 GCA_018231225.1 Noctuana stator
CTACTTGGAATTAAATATAGCCCTGATTTTATTTATTTTTACAGAAAATATATAGAAACATTGATAGTTACCCAAGAGAACTGTTGTTCTTTTCATCGGTACCTTGAAAGGCGTCATAACAAACACACGCAGAAACGTCTTCATTCTTTCGTAATAAAGGCCACCTGTCCAGCAGCCTCTTGGTTGCAACACCTGAATAAAAGGTGAGGCCTTAATCTTATTTTTCTCTTCAAACACGTAGCAAGCGAGCAATCTTACTAATATTACAACGACTTTATCGTTACTACTTAATGCAAAAAAAAATGAGATGAAAACTCCACATTCATTAGGAATTAATTTGAGATAATATCTAGAAAAATTGACAATTCGGAGTGACGTTCCAACTTTAGTCTATTAAACCATCGAATCTGATGTCGATTTTCAATTTAGGCACTCAGTGGCACCCTTGTCAAGCGAGGCAGCTGTCGGCAATATCTCGACCAGCTTTTATGACTTTATACCATTTTATGTGGATATACCTCGAATATTCGATTAACTCGGTTGGGTTATCCTAAAGTAGGAAACCACGTAGGTAAGATGAGAGTTTTTAGGTAGGTCATATTTTCAACTGAGCGTGAAAGGCCGGTAAATGGTTAATAATAGAATTTATTTTTATGACTGCTTACGGCTCACTTATTTAGAGCTCAGTGTATATAATTTAAATCTAATCTAGCGAAAATAAAGAATTACTAAGCTATACCAATATATTTAGGTTTTAATACCACTAGCTATGTTATTTGCTTTCGATTCCAGTCTCACACTTTGGCGAATGAAGCAAAGACTGAGACTTCATCTCCGGTATGTAGGGCTTATATAGGACAATTGTTAATGATACAGACAAGACACTGACAAAGAGGTTTACATTGGTGTTGTTTCGTTCAAACCGAAAATTTTATTTCACCATTTAAAAATGTAGGGAAAAACTTATTGACGCACATTTAATTTAACGTGTGAGTGTTGTCAGCTTATAAAAATGGATGAAATTACTGAATGAGCGAGGATGGATGGACGAAAATGAATTTACTTTCCAACGCAAGATAATCTCCGCGAGCGGGTTTTATTTTACTAAAGCGTTTCGATTTCAATTAAATTTCGCGCAAATTGAATCGAAGCGAATCTGGAGCGTTCACAGCCAAGTGTTTGACAAACAGCAGCTCCAATTTATTTCCATCTCACATAATGAGATACGTTTCCCAACGAATACGGTTCAAATAAAACGCCCTTTAATTTTCATGTTGCTACGTAATTTTGCGATCGCAGAGTGGGTACTCCGCCATGATGTATTCGCCATAATCATTTTAACAACGACCCCAAGCGAAATTATCGCGCCATTCCCCTTCGGAAATTTTAACGACATTTTCATTTTAAAACGTCGTTTAATATATTTCGAGCGTAACATATTTGGGGCAGGTATGCATGCAACGATCGGCAATAAGTGCAATAAATATGTGGAAATATTACCTACTTTTGGAACACATTTAATGTATACCTAATAAAATCTAAGGAATAACGTTGTAAATGCTATGAGGTATGTAGATTTACCAGCAAGCTAAAGACGTAGTACGTAGCTTACATTATTACTGGTCATTAAAAGCATTATATTTCATTTGACATAACTTTTCCTGAACAATGAATGATTTTAATAAACTAAAATATTGTCTAACACTTACTAATATAGCCGGTCTCTTTCTTATCAGCGCCACTTTTATGCAAGTTGAAACACCTGTTAACAATGAAAAATTGTTGATTTGAGAAAAAAAAAAACAACATCGTAATAGTATAAATGAAACGAATAAAGTGTTAAGTATATTCATTGAAAATTCACTGAAGTTATAACAGATAATGTTTTATAGAACTGACATTATCTACGTTGGTAGATGTATGATGAATTGGTGGTTAATATTAAGAATTTCCATACATATTCCATAAGTATGTTAAAATAAACATTATAATGTACATAAGGTACAATGCCTACTTGAACTATTTTTAGGAAACTAAAATTACATAAGGTTCGCAGTACGGCAAATATTCCCGAAACATTCGATCACATACATATGACGTAACTGCAAGCAAGGCTTTCATCAATTTGTGTACTATTTTTTTTGTTACGAAACAGAGAATGGAAATTCGGGACGCTTTTGCTGCGGGAATTTCGCTCACATTTCTCAATTTATTTCGTTTTCTAGACTGAGTGCGATTAGGATTGGTATTGTTGCTACATTTCTAACGTAAAACAATTTTACTCTCTATTGTATTTTGGAAAGACGTGTGGATACCACTAGGTACAGTGCATGAATCTTTCATCATCTTTGTTCGACTTTATTGGCCGGCTAAGCACGCATAGCCGCGCTGGCAGTGTCGATTTCAAGCGATCTCACAGATTAAGGAACCTTGGTCACGGTCAGTATTCGAATTGGTGACTGCTGGCAAATTGAGCTTCCGTGCTTCGGAGGACATGATATTTCATCGGTCCCAGTTCTTATGAATAAATAACATTTGTTAAACGTTGTCGGAGGCCCTTTCGGCGGTTTAATAACGTAGGTTGGTTCCCAACCCGTATCTCCACTAGTACGCATTGAAGCAGTATGCTTCAGGCCTTCCCCAGTTGTAGGGACCAAGACGTGGGTCATAAAAAGAGTTTCAGGTATCTATGACCTGAAGGATCTGGATGCTTGTATAGAATAGAAAGTAGCAGCAGTGTGTAGGTATCATACTTCATGTTAGAAAAGTTTGTGGAGCATACTTCGGTAACACAATACAAAGACATCGTCAGCATACAATGCGCGCAGCTCGACTTCCTCTTAGACCACAGTCGAGTGCCTCCTCGATGAGTTACAAACCGGCTCACAAAAAGACATTGTTGTCCTGAGTACCTTCAAAATGCACACTAGTTCCGTAGTATAATATCATAGGAGTTCTTCATAAAACAGGTAATACTTGTAACTATATATCGACAAAAATAGTTGTAGACTACGAGTAGTAGCCGCCTCGATATAATTTGACAATTTTTTTTATTACGTCATTATTTACTTAAGCTAACAAAATGGTTAATAGTGTACTGAGGTTTCTAAAGTATTTTTTAAAAAATAAGCAGTCTTATATACAAAAATACTAAGAACAAATTATTTGTTAATTCATTACAAAAATAAATAGGTCCATGAGTAAATAGTACGGCTTTAAATACGAAAGAGCTCAGTATACTCAAGTTTAATGGCTGGTAATGAGTCTAGACCGATAAAAGCGTTGAAAGTAGAAAAAAAAACAAATATCACTCGTTAGTACAACGCGTGAGCAGTCTGGAATTCTGGATGCCTCTCAGGTTTTATTTTGTAAGGAAAGCACAGGACTTTGCAGTTTTATTTTTATTTTGTTACTGTTATTTTAAGAAAAGCGAATAGCAGACTGTTCTGTTTTTGAACATAATGTCCATATCACAGAATAACTTATACATATGCAAGACCAATTAACCAATACTTACTCTAAAAGAAGAGAATCAGATTCTAGTAAAAGAAAGAAAGACCCAACGAAAAATTCTCTGTCCTGTGTACCTATTAGATGGCGGACACTAGAGATTAATAAAGAACCCTGAAATACTCGTTAAATATCTAGTAGTTGAACCCAATATTATTAGAGAAATCAAATCTCCGGTTACTCGGTCATGCTGAAAGGATGAGAGAAAACCATGGGGTAAACAGGGCATCTGGGATGACCGAATGCTCCGTGTCCGATCGGACGAATCTGACCTAGGTGAGCTTCCACCCGGGAATTAGCAAGAGACCGTATAGAATAGATGCAAACTTTTGAAGGGCTCCCACCGTTACAAAAAAGAACAAAATAAAGGAAATAGCCAATAATACTAAACATAACCTGGAGTTATTCAAGACAAGAATGAATAGGACTTTCCAGCAAGCACCCTGTACTCCATCTGCCATCTCGCTTAACATTTGGCGTGATTGAAGTCAAACTCAAGCCTATTTACAGTAAAAAATAAATAAATAGCAATATCAAGGTAATTTAATATAACCACTACACTTCAGATTTGATTGGAATTGATTTGGAGGAGACCTGAATATCTCGCACAGTGGTTTAAAATTTTATTCAATCTAGCACTTCTATATTATATCGGCATCGGCAGTCTTTGGTGGAGTGCTGCCCTCGCGTATCGACAGCCATGATGGATGGGCCAAACGGGAATTACCATGGTGTACTTAATAATATCCGCGGTATAATTTGACATACGCTGATTATATCCTAAGCTTATCGTAAGTTCATTTCCTTCCCATTAATATTTTTAATACTTTTTATTTTACGTTATTACAATTCTATCCTGAATTTAATTTTATACATCAATTATCTTGTGGACATTCAATATGAAGTACAAGAATGAAGTGTCGATCCAGTTCACACTGGATGTGTTGGTAAACAACAATTACCCCGCCCAGTCCCGAAGCAGGCTCTTGAGGCTGTTTGCAGACGAGATCGAGCTTCCTACACTATAATTACTTCGTCCCTCTTATCAAGCAACCCTAAATCCAATCAATATAATATTTAATAAATATGTACGGATTCTTCAAAATTTAATTATTTGAGTATAACTTGTATAGTCGGGCGAGTGATACTGTCTTTAACATTTCTATTTTTTTTTTGCCCATTATTTTACAGTATTAAATAATAAGTTAAGACACATTTGTACCAACACTAAATGACTCGGGGCTTACCATGTCAGTATTATAGATCAGAATTTTTTACTCACGCTTTATATTGTAACATAAAAAATTAACCCAGAGTTGACAAAAAGCTGAGCACGAAACCCATTCTCATTTACATAAAAATAAAAAAATAACATATTATATGGTATCAAGGAAAATGTTCAGCCCCGTTTGTCTAGTTTTTACTAGCATTGGACAAACTTAACCTAGTTCTTGTTAAAAATTAGGTTAGACCTAGATAAAGATGATGCCGACTGAATAGCCCTTTGTCTTTTATTCTTAGGTCTTTTAGTCTTCGGATCTAGTACATGACAGTTTCCACTATTTTTACCAAATAGAGGAGGTGGTTCTTAATTCATCTGTATCTGTATATTACTTTTTTATATGTTTGTAACTCCATTACTCCGTCAGTTCTTAACCGATTTTGAAGAAACCGTTTTGGAAGGTACGCTTTTAGTTGGGTGCCATAGATAATTGTTGAGATCTCGACCATGAGGTTTGGATCTAGGTATACGGCTAAGATCAACTAAATGGATTACAAAGATTCAAGTAGAATTGAAGAATATTGCTACTAATCCTTTTGTTTTTGTAATGGCTCTGCACCATCTATTATACTATACTAGATATCAATTTATAATATATTTGATTTTTTTAACCAATTCAAAGAAACAAGATTATACACTATCTTTCTATATTAAATATTACCCAAATCACGGCACGGCGTCTAACTTTAGCTACCTATAAAAAAAACTTTGAGGCTGAATCCCATTATATCATATTATGAAAGGACTCAATTTATATTGAATCTTCGTCTTATTTAGTCTCGGGGCAGAATCGATTTAAATAATTACACAGTTTACCTGACGCTTCACGGTGCGTAATTTCCGAACAAACGAGTCTCCTGAAAATGTGTGCCATTTTAAAGTACCTACTCTTACGTTCAAAGTAATTATTTAAAGCCTAGCGAAAATTCAATATTCTGACAAAAGCGTAGTTTAACTGCCCATGCAAAATGTGCTCAGTACAAAACATTGTTTTTGAGAGCACCCATTTTTCAACGTCACATCCGACACACGTAGGTACCTATCGGAGCTCCAACTCAAACGTTGTATATAAAATAATGGCTGGAAAATATAGCGAGTTTTTTGGAATGCTCTTTTTCGTAACGTGTTTCGATATGAATTAAAAAAGAGAAAATAAAGTGTGGAGGCAAAATTCTGTTACCGTTTAATAAAACCCTTATCTTAAAATATTATTTGACAAATATTTTTTGTATGCATACTATTGCATATCGAAGTAATAAATTTTGTTTCCTTTTAAATAAATATCTGATCGTCAAATGTCTTAGTTTAGAAAATATTTCCAAACAAGTCTCTAAAACACACTCGCTTGGTTTCTTCTTAATGTTCTTTGGTAATATGTTTCAGAGCCCTGAATAAGAAGAATATCGGAAGACGTCACTCTAACTTGGATAGAGCAATGTTGAGCATTAAATTAGTGGCAGAACGTAGACCTCTGTCATGAGCTGAAGAAAGTTATTGAAAGTTTCCTTTTAGGAGTACGTTTACTAATGTTAAAAAATATTTACGATATTGATAAGCGCGATTCATCTGGAAGGTCACGCAGTATTTTTCTTTTTGTTTATTGTTCAGTCTATCGTTCTATCTACCACCCTGAGTTACCATAATATAGGTAGTAGTACGAGTAAATTGGTGTAGTGTAGTCGATTCAATAGCTCATTAATGTTACAGCAGGGCCTGGGGTTCGCTAGCTGTATAAACTGTCCAAATGTTTACCATGCCTCTGTTTGTCACACGGTAGACCAACAGTCAGTTGTTTTACTGGTCTTATCTACATTTTGAGGACGGTATGGTTAGGAACTGCATTTAACGACTACTTTAAAATTCATTAACAGGTCAAATATCTGTTTAAGGTTTTTACTACTCATGTACTAGCAATATGTAACTGTTTTAACAGCAATATTTAAGTTATTAATGTAAACGTATCACCTAAAATGAGCTAACCTAAACCTGCATCTAAATATAAAATAAACATCTTGAAATACAAAACATGTGACAAAACATAAAAAGTAAAATATTGAAATAATAAAAAATATTTTTGTAGTTAGTTCTATAGTAATTACCTAATTAAATCACAACAGCAACAAGGTAATTAATTTTTACGCTAACCAACTACGCTCATGTGTAGATACCTACTTCAATATGATTATCCATAAAACGTAATATGATTGGTCCTAAAGAAACATGACGTGACATTTATCCAGTTAGTATCTTTATTGTTTTGTCACCTCACAACAACCATCAAATAAAAAGGAAATTGAGTCCCATTTGGTAAGAGTCCCATAAACGAGCCTCGTGTCAAATAGCTGTCAGTTATTTCCCTTTACCTTGTTTGTCTCCATCTTTGAGTTTTTCCATAACGCTATCTAACATCGTCATCTTTATATCGGATGCGATTCATGATTAAGTTTGACCGTAATTCACTAAAGCTGAATTCTATATAGGTAATAATATATAAAAAGTAATTCATTTCTTTAACAACCTCCTAATACAAAAGTAAGCTGATGGGAATCTGTTTGTAATAAACCTTCGCAATTACTGCTGATCAAGATTATTGACTGTCAAATATTTATACGATTCCATACATGTATGCAGTATTTTGCAGTAGTAAAATATAACAAGTGCCATCTGTGAGCCCTTACGGCGCTTGCTCGCTGCAGTACAGACACTTCAAAAGCCATATCCTACGTTTTTATTTGTGATTGTACATGTAAATGGTTTCAGAACTGAACGGCTGCATTAAACAGAATTTACAGTTTACGCCAACTCGAATTTTAAAATGCTTCTAAAAGCGTATAAAATTGTTTTCTGGCATTTAGTGCCTGAATGTTTATAAGCTGAACGTTTTGAAGTAGATACGAGTTTTAACAATGATAAGTTTAACGGAGGGGCTTTTAGGTATATATATTTGGCTCACTGGACCAGCATAACCTTTCAGATTTATTTTGGGAAGGCTAGATTGATATTTGATAGCCGATTTTTATTCTTATTTTTATTTTATAATTTTATACGCCCTAAGATTATCGTTCAATAAAATTTCGACTAAATTGTCCTCTGTTTTGTATTACTTATTTGCTTTAACATGTATTAAATGTTGTGTTAGCTACGTTAGGGTTGCTACAAATATTCGGATCGGTTCGTTATCGTTACTACTATACATTTTAAATTATTGTTTAAGTTTTTAATTACTAAGCGTACTTCGGAACTCATAAATCACTAGAGTTCGCGGATGGATAATGCGCATTAAAATACAAGTTAACTTTTGCTCACAAGGCATCCACTTGCTAAGTAGATCAAAGTGAAAAGTGCAAGTAAGTTTACAGCAAGAATATTATTAAATTTATACAATTGAAGCGTAATTATTTGTAAATATTGAATAAGCTAAGTTTTAAATATAAGTAATCTATATATTTACAATATTATGCTTTTAATTTTTCGCTTTGGTTTCAGGTTTTGTTTACCCGAGTTTGCATAGCTTTTACATATTATACTTTTTTTTTATTTAAGGTCTGCTGCATTTATCGTCTGGTCCCCATAACCAGGGAAGCAATATACCTTCAACGATCTCATATACTCGTATGACTATTTACCTATTTATGTTTAGATATACTTAAGATCACATAGCCTTCATCTTCGCTTGCTGGCTTTTCATTGGTTTATCAGGCAAGCCAGTTTCTATTAAGTAGGTACCTGTGCTATATAAAACTATCACACACAAATTCCATTTTCAGTTACATGTTTTGTAACGAAGTATTATAACCACAGTCTTTTGTAATGAAAAGCATCCATTCTCTACTAAAATAAGTTGGTTAAATCAATAAAGATACACTTTTTGTGCCTTTTCGATACAAATGAACTGTTTACGAAGCCCCACGTAAGCGGTAACGAGATAAGCTCCGGCAACACCCGCCTCACGTGTCACATTTGCGTACGAGCACTCTCATCGGCCCCTTATAAGCTTTTGTGCCTACTTTATGGTGTATTAAGCACGCATCTTACGGGCTCAAACAACAGTTCAAACCATATTTTACTTTTATATTACAGAAAGTAGCAAGCAGGTTCCTGTATTATTTTTAGGGAAGAAATCATACAAGTCATAAATATACATACTCAAGCTGAAACGGTAGTACAGCTCTCCTATCCAAGATAATAAATAAACCTTAGAAGATAATTAAATGCGTAAAGTGTTGTTGAGTATTCAATTTTGTTTTTTTTTATTAACTTGACAAGGTATACAAAGTTGATGCAAATGTATGCAAGTAAAGATTAACTCTTACTTAAAGAGGTATGCAAACAAATTGTATTAGTTGTATAATAATTATTATCACATAGTTACAATTTAAATGTACTGCAATGTTACTATCTACTATTCTACCTGGTTATTTAAAATGTAACCATTAAGTCTTGACAGAAACAGAACATCGCCTTCCGGGCATTTATCTTCTAGGGGTAAAAAGGGCCTAAATAAAATGAAACCTATAAGGCTTTAAAGCAACAATGAAAAATACGAACCGGTTTCTGAAGCGCGTCGGAGGCGTGGAGTGGGGCGGGCGGGGGCGCTCGAGTCGGAAGCAGGAACAATGCGGCCCCGGCGTGAGCACCGCTGCAGAAACAAAAAACACATGAACAACCGTTCCAATTATTGACGTGGGCATGAGATGAGAACCTTCAGTTACACGCCGTAAGCCCACCGTAGTCGTGCTTACTGCCTACCTCTGCCTCAACTACTCGTAACGACATTCCAACCTCGCATTTGCGCTAATTGGAACCGACAGCATGAAATGTTACGCGATTTTTAATACCACACGTACTCAAAGTGATTTAAATATTTTATGGTTAAATAGTTAATTAGTCTGTATACATTACATAAGTACAAATCTTAGGAATATCCAACTAGTTTCAGACTGTTACGGGGTCCTTCCTCATGAGCTTCTGTCGTCGCGACTTGACAACCGTTGACCGAAAATTACACAAGAGTTGAGTAATTTGTACTTATCAAAATGTGTTTCAATATAAAACGTCTCACTACATTTATTCAGCGGAAGCAACCATTTTCCATATAATAAAGTACGAATCTCAGAAATCGATTTCCGCCTACCGGAAACGGCAAAGTTTATCAGATATTACTTCCTGTCGATATATTATTTTCTTGGGAATATAATAATAACGTAATATTCAAAAACTCGTCAGTCAATCTTTTCATGAACTAGTGAGTACGTATATTAATAACAATAAATAGGATATCTTTTTTCCCATACATTCTAAGATTGTATAAAAATAGAATATCTTAGTTGTCGCCTGTCGGCCATCCGTTAAAAATACCGATCGAATAAAAAATACCTACCGAGTTTTAATATGTTAAATTTATTAAGTAGATATCCTAATTTACTTTTTTAAATCGTTAACACACATACAACTTAATTATAGCGAAAGAAACAATATTTTCCATAACATATTTAACTAAGAAATATGAAATATGGAAAATGAATTTAAATTTGTAATCATTTTATTTATCACCTTCGCATAAGAGTTTTACCAAAGATTTTGTACGACAAAGCTATGTAAACAATAGCCTCTTCGTACACGCACGGCTGAACTTTCGTCTTAAAGTCAAAATTGCTTTCTTGAAGCATAAAGTATTAGAACTAATAAATGTTTTGTAAATATAAAGGGGATGAAAATAATACTTATATAATAATTATTGTTTCAATTCGACAATTTTTGAATAACGATTTATAACATACATACATAATGATGAAGGTAAAAGTATAGGGACGATTATGAGATAACATTTTACCGAAAGAAATTGTACGTTTGTTTTTAAAGCCTAGTATACCTACCTATAACGTGTAAAATGTATTAATTATATTTGTTTCCACAATTTATCCTGAGTGTTAAATATACAAGCGTTACGGTGTTCAAGATGAAAATGTTTCGAGGGCCGCTACTCATAGGTACATTTACAAGGAAAACACTTAACGACATCCAAGATTTACATTCGCAACGTTCCGTTCACGCATCAATCTCGCACCCATCGATCCGCAAGGAGTATTTATAAAGCAAATTGTATTACAAGTATACACCTACGTAACGTGTTCCACATGAGTGGGGACAAGGAGTGAAAAAACGAATGAGGAATCCATTGGAAATCGAAGGGGAGAGGGAGGCGGGTGGCAGACTCGCCGGATGTAGGTACAGTCTGCTCGGGATATGACGGCTACTAAACATATTTCTTACTGTAAAGGTAATAAGACGTTGCGAGGCACGGACTTCAGTAATACGGATATGGAACCGCCGCGAGCTGTATTGAGAGGAAAATTTTATAACAATGTAACCTGCTTACTTGGATCTCTTGGAAGTAAGATATTTCAATACATACCAACAATAAACTTATAGTATATCATTAAATCTGTAGTGATCGTTCTAACTACATTACGAGTAGGTAATGGCACAAATAATAATACAATTAAGAGCTAAATTTCGTGAGATAAAATCAGGAAAGTAGTATTAATTTGTTTAAGAAAGGCTCTGTATAGCAAAAAGAGATTGCCGGTTAAGATATGAAGTTTTCTGATATCAATCTCGCTTTAAAGTTTAGGGAATTTTCTCACTGGACATTTCACTTGTGACCAGTTTTTAGCACACCTACGACGGTGAAGATATTGTTGGAAAAGAATATGTATGCACATGAAATATAGTGATATATTAAAAATGATAACAGATTGTATATTGCATCGACAGAGTTGAAACAATTCAACCAGGGAAATAGTTTATCATACATCCACACTACAGATTAGAAATTATTAGAAATCGGTAGAGAGATAATCCTCACTGAACCAAAGTGCTAATAGACAAATAGCTCCGTCCGAACACGACCTTAAGCTAACTTTGCTTTCGACGCTCAGACGTTAATTGGAAGTAAAGCGAGGGCTCCATCGACACCATTAGCGACGTAAAAACTGAAAGGCCCCCGTACACATGTTTTCAAGCCACAAAAGCTGAAAAGACTTCCATACGTGGAGTAGCACAATTTAGTAGCTTAATGCACATGAACCCTCCCTACTTGTGCACGGAATAGGTAATTGAAATTGTTTCCATTCGCTATTGCTCCCGTGTTATGCGTTTGATAATTTATTGCCCACCTGCGCTTAGGTATTTGCAACGCAATTACGTATAATGGAGTTTGTAATACTTTCACTGGTTCCTACTTGTAAATTACCTGTTTTATTTCTTAATTGTGTTTATTATATTAAACATTAGTTAAATGATATTGGACAACACCACTGCGTAGTTAATAAAATCTAGTTACATAATAGCATGAACTGTATTCTTAACCATTAACGTAGATTTTGACACTGTAAACAGCGGCAGTCAACGAAGATAAATGAAATTACTAACAACCATAAAAGGAAAAAAAAAGATATAAACACTTGGAAATCTTGTGAACATTATGTTTGATATAAAATACGGAGAGTACCCTTTACCTACACAATAGTACGCCAAATGTCATTTGCACTCCCTAAAGTATGGTTGAATACAATTCGCACAAAATATCATTTCTAGACATCCAAATGGATGATCCATTATGAACCACGTTTGAATCCTTTTAAGCGTATTTATTCAGTTCGCACTCAACAGTTCCAATATCCAGACTGCCCTTCTTACTGTGTTTACTTTGACGCAACGTATCACTCGAGTCTATAGGAGGAAGGAGATCACGTTCTTAATTAAAGATATCGCTGACACTGAACAAAGCGTAATCACGTAATGCTAAGTATAACCTCAGTATAGGCAACAAGATCCACAGTAATGTGTAGCGAATGGTCCGGTTTGATAAGGAAAAACGGGTAAATAAGGAACTGTGAGAGGCGCGCGGCCCGGAAGGGTCCGGCGGGGAGTCGGCCGGCTACTTCCGGCGGATATACGGCCGTCCGTTGGCTTAGCCGGCGTACTCATAGCCGTGGGCTACAGGTCTCAGAGCGATTTCATACACATAGAAATTTCAACGCAAAGTAAAATACGAAGTAACTCATACGAAATGTTCTCCATCTTACCCAACGTTACGTCACCAAGGGATGTATGGCGTGTAGCCGTATTTTTCACAATCCGTCTTCATATTATTTGTCGTAATCCTGTTATCAAATCATACACGACGTGTAATAGGGAATACAAACACATTTCCTATAAAAGTTTGGAGACGTAACTACGCAAATGTTGTCGCGCCGCCGAAATCCTATTAACAATCGACGAATCTTTCAACACTAGAACTTAACAAACGACTTTGATTTCCTCGTGACATAGTCAAAGGAGCTTACCGAGAATAAGAAAAAAGCTCGGAAAGAATGAATAGAAAGAAATAAAAAATTCACAGAAACACCGAGGTCGGAGTTTTTCCTGTCACCGGGCACAAACAATGCCTCCATTGTACCCCTCGCCCGCCCCTGGAGCAGCGGAGGAAACGAGCATCTTTTGTTTCCATCCCCGCACCCCTCGCGGAAACGAGAGCTTTGAACTCGCGGTCATCTGTTTACATCGCGCCGACTAGAGAAAAAAAAAGACATACGATTATTCGTTCCCCTGCAATACTTTTGCCGGATGGAGTCGTTTAGGTTTTTCAGGAAACACTCACCGCTTGAGAATCTTCTGATAACAATACGCGGTCTGTTCCAGACAGTCGGTTAGCAACTTGTGACTGAGTTTTGATAAAATAAGTGAAAACTTTTCGTGGCTTGTTTTTTCGTTGAATTTTGTAAATACAACTTTAATAATGAAGTGACGACAAACTAAAGAGCGTTAATTTTTTATTTTTATTTAGAACATCTAACTCTTTTAGAACTTGGTAGATACGATGGGCTGTTATGGTAAAACGCTTTGTAAGGAAGCAAATGGAAATGTAAACAAGGATGTACAAATCGAAAATAGCGCCCAGGGCATAAATCGAAGTTGCCTCCTCTAATATAATACAAGTACGTTTACAACATAAAATCGCAAACTAGAAAAATACAAGGGTTTTCTTTATAACACATTAGATTTTCAATTTAAGACAAAAGAACATGTCGTCTTGCGTAATAATTTCCAATTGGCCGCACTGGACTTTTATGCCAATAGCAAAATCTTCCTTCGTTTCAAAACAACCTTATACTTATCTAATAACTGCGGCACGTCAACAAAAACACGGTGGGAAAGAGTGTGCCAACAACTAATAAAAGTTTCTCTCATCAATAATGTATAGGACCTTTCTCAGAGTTACAATTTCAAATGAATAAAGGTGGAAGGTTTTCGACAGGTAACCTGCTTACAGCTCCCCCGAGACACGGAATAATAATTTTGTTTTTCTTGTATTCCCACCGTCCGCTCATTTAGATATGAAAAAGCAAGGGCCCAAGATCCTGCGACATGTACGGAGGGCATCATTTATTCAAGTTGATACAACACTTCTCCAGCCTTGAGTTTTTCTTTTATGAGTAGGTCAGTAAGGTGCTTTACATTCCTTGGGTGCAAAGCGTCCAAAATGACAAAGAAACAAAAATAACACGTGTCTGTGGGTGCAAATATTTTATCATTTATGTTCGCATTATGTCTGGGTCGTCAGACCTTGAATGACCTACTGACAGTAATTTAAATTATAAATAAACAGATTAGGTACCTACCTACTACAAACCTATTGTTTTCTTTTACCTAATATAAATTATTAAAAATAATAAATGCTGTCCTTGATCTTGGAAAATCATAAAAGTATTGAGTCAAATTTACAATCTGGAATATTATTAATAGCACGAAGAACGATATAGGTATTAGATGTTTATATTCAAAATCCGTTGCTCTTACAAAACTTGCCTTATCTCTTATAAGGACAAATAAATTAATACGAAGTATAAGTCAAATAATTAATTTCAGAACACGTTAAAAAATATCTATTTATCAATAAATGCCTAGTTCACCATTTTACAGCAATACGCAGTCGTAGAGATTATGTAGGCATTAACATGTTGTATGTATTCGTAGGTATTACCTATACTACCTAAGTACCTATATCTTCCATGTTAATAAAGAATTCATGTGAATAAAGAATTTTATCAAAATTCTTTGCACACTAGCACACCTAGTTCATTTTATTATACGGACGAATTGGATTAGGTACAGATCCTCGCAAAATATTTTTGCTTCAGAGCAAATTTCATTTGTGTTTTGCTAAACACAATATAGGGGAATACTTGTAATTTGCGCCGCGGGAATTTCTGTACGCTTTCACGATAACTCACGACAACAGTAATTCTACCATTACTTTGATTAGGCAGTTGTGTTTTTGTATTTACCTATCAGAGACGCAGTAGAAAGAAGGAATTACTAACAAATGTATTGCATCATACTCATTGATCACTATTTACTTCAAACCAAGAGAAACTTTTGGAATTAGCTGGCATTTCAGTAATAACTTGCGATGCTTAACTAAGCGTTGCTTAATGATTACCGTTTGTTATGATGATACTTCCATTAAAAAAATTCGTTACAGATTTATAAATATTACGTTTAAGTAAACATTGTCTTCTTTTTCAAAAATTAGCATCTGCGGTTGCGTAGAAGTGTAAATATGATGAATTCTCTCACGTCTTTCATTCTTTTATTGCACGCGCAAATTGGATTCCAGGATTTTGCAACCCATTCCGCCTCAAGGCAAATTACATTTGTGTTTGGTAAGCGGAAAGCGCAGGAATCCAATGAATCAAATCCAGAAATCTACAAGAATTTTTGTAAGCTCCTCAAACGACTTACGGTGACAGTATAATAATTAGTTGTATTTCTTTTATCTAGAATAAATTGCTTAAATGTATAGTTATTGCAGATATGATGTCATGTCATCAGACCTAGCACGGGTATGAGGTATGTGATAGCTAATGTTTTGTCATTTGCGTCCATTCTATCTACAAGACATCTATGAGTCGATAGATATAATGGAGATGTACACAATGACATGTCATTATGACATTATAATCGGGTGCCGAAAGTAGTATAACACACACAAGCTCCTCACTAAAATTTCCTAAGTCACAGCCCGTAGGCGTCATGGCACACACAAACACTTAGATACACTAACAGTCAAA
>DWQK01001342.1:0-15928 GCA_018231225.1 Noctuana stator
AGACATCCATCGAAACTTGAAGTTCATAAGTAAACACAACATTTACTGGTTCTTAGGCGGTACGATGTTCGCCAGGTCAACTAGTAATATATAAATTTAAGTGTGTTAAGCATAACTTCTTTAGATCAAACCATGGTATAGGCTTAATATATTCTCAGAATCTGTAACAAATCAAATTATTTCTTTTACTTAGTTTCTTTTTAGTTTGAATTCGGTATTTGTTAAATGTAAATTTTTTTAAACATTTTGTAAACTGTTATCTTATTTATCGATTGCTTTGATCTTTGCTCTTTTTCCTCGGTTTTATTATTTACTTATTTTATTGCACCACAACATTGCCATGACCATTTTAAGAGTTTATACACCTACAAATTTTCCAACCATCCGTTTAAAGTTTGTCAATAACTTATAAAGAAAATTGAGATGAAACCCGATTATTCGAGCGGCAGTGACACAACCGTTGATGTAAAAATATAAAGGAAATATCAATTTATATTTCCCTTCAAGGGTTTTCTTTAGAAATCTGTTAACAAGAAATATGTAGGAGCTTGCTACCTAACGAAGTATTCGGTTGCCTCCAGCGGTTTCGATGGAGATTGGCAGTTCACAAATCCGGCCAAATCCTACCTAGCGAAACCTTTTGCCGTGAAAAAATAAGCAGAATCGTATCAAAACACGACCATTATAGCCTCACGAACATAGGTTAGACACATTAGGTTTTTTCGTAAGCCGCTTGCTACATAGGTGAACGTGACATCTTTGATTATGTAGAGTATGTTTCTTTCAAGTTATTATAATAAAAGAGTGTACAGTTTTCTGTTTATGTTCCTACATAATAATATATTTTATCACTATATTTTAACTTTATAATGTCATCTCATTGATTTCCCTCAAAGGCTTGACTATATATACCGATTATTTGAATACAACCACTCTTGTATTTAAGTGTTTAATTAATTTCGTGTTGGTTCGGTTTCACTAACAACCGCCGCGCACACAGCGGATTATTTCAATCGCGGATTATTCCTTTATGATTACATTTGTTCCATGACAGGAAATGATGATGCTGCTATTAATTTAGCATCATTATCCATTGTTAGTTGAATGCCTATCATGTATCAAATAATACGATCAACAGTATTATTTATATGATATTAATGAACACCCTAAACCTTAATTAATACTCCTGAAATGAAAATTAGTGTAGTATTTTTAAAGTTAGTCTTACGTATCAATTTAACGTGGCATCGCGTCATATCTCCTCGGACTAAATCAGGGTAAGAGTATGATTCTAACTAAAACGCTACAAAACGTTTTTTAAACGATCATAATAATATAGAGTATTCAAATGATAAGTATAATGTCAAATAAATTATAGTCGTTTTAATAGATTTTATATATTTATACTTAATACTTATATGAAATATACTTATGCATATTTTAGATGGTTGGAAACAAATACAATTTTCGCGCGGATTACTTCGACTATTCCGTCAGGATTTGTGCATGTCTTGTATTTGGTGGCGCCATATATTTCAAGATTTTCCGTTCTAGTTGACACAGATAAATTTAGCGGTGTACTAGACGAATATTGTGTAGCTAATATAATTTTAGACGGAGACGAGTTACGCCGCCTGATCGCTATGGTTAGTTTATACCCGTTCATTAACTGGACAAGTCAGCAACTGCATTAGCGCTTGGTGTATCGAACCTTCGCAGCTATTAGTTACTAACTACATACTTTACTACTATAATTGTTACTTAGGAACTTGTATATTATTAAAAGTTGTTGGTGTGCACATCATCATCACCTATCAACATATTTATTCAATTTGTAAAAGCTTGTATTGCATAAAAAATGTTTTTAATCATTTATTTAATTTTTTCACATTTGCTTTTTTAAATAAATTTTTAAATAAAAAAGAAGATAATATTTTTATACATTAGACATCATCTAACTTTCTGTAGAAAATAACAAATATCTTCTAATATTAATTGCACTTATATATCAAGAAGATTTTACTCTTCAGTCTAGTTATAAAATCATCATAGAATTTTTTTATTACACTCCAGATGTAATACTTATGAATGAAATAACAATCGATCGAAGAGTCAGTCTAGAGTGCTATCCGGATATCGCATGGCTGATTCTGCACTGTGCTAACAATTGATGGCGCGTCACCAATCACATAGACGTTCGTCTACGGCCGTCTGCCATCAGGAAACAATACAATGACTATTCATTGCGCCGACTGAACAAAGATGCACTAATATTGAACAAGAAGAGCAGAGGAGTCACTGGTGAATACGTAGCATACAACCGCTATCGCTGGTGAGAAGCTGCGGATGCCCTAAATAGTTGTAGGTACTTGTAATAATAATATCATTTAATTTATACAAGTCCTCGCCTCTTAGTCGAATTTCGACCTTAATTTACTTAACTTCATTTCAGTGATATACAAAGTACTAATGTATTTTACAAAGAGTATGAAATAAAATCACATAATTAGGTATATTTTCGTCCATATTTTCTACCCTACTTGGGACACATTGCTAAATTTTATATTTAAAATGATTAAAATAACTTATAAGTAAATATAAAATAATAATAAAAACAAAAACAAATTTTTTTTTTTTTTTTTTTTAAATATAAAATGCTGCATCCAAATTACTGTCCTCCGGTTGTGTCCCCAAAACACTGGCGACATTACCTCGTTGAATTGCTAAGCTTATTCTTTGGCCGAGGTAAGCGCCAGCTCTTGGGTCATTGGTTGACTCAATCAACCGTCTGGACAAATGTTTAAAATGATTGATTTAGCTGAATGCCTTAACCTGTGACGTCATCTACCAGCGAATGGCATGCAACCATTACAGTTTCATTTTATTTCATCAATAAAAAGTAGATACACATATTGTAATGAAAAAAAAATACTCATTATGAATATGTGAATATTCTAGTATACACTGTATATACTCATACATATTTGTATGTTACCGCAACTAGTGTAGCTAAACTACTCGTACATGCCGCTCATAACACGTTTTATGAATTTTTTGAACGAAAATACATTTATGCATAGTGTAATATGTAGGTACAAGTTGAAATATGCATACAGTTGTACGGCAGGCGACTTTAAGAGGATGTTTTCAAATCGACGCGTATAACGAGAAATCGTCTCTTTTACATAAAAAGCGCAGCTGAATTTACGGAAAACGTTTCGGAACGATGAAAGACAGACTCTTAGGTCGTTCATTGAAAAACATGTAGATAGTTACCTAGGTATACTCGTATCTTGGTAGAGTTTTCCATTTTACAGATTGTTGGTTCGGATCGTGGAACTTGGTTTAAAGATTATCTAATGCTTATTTAATAAAAGTTTGTATATTGAAAATAGCAATGTTCTCTCATAATGTTGCCGCTGTTGTTACGCATACTTTCAGAGTTACATAGCGTTGCTCCTGATTGTGACAACTGGTTCTTAACTTAGAAGTTTAGTAAATATTTTTACCGCTCAACTGAAGAAAAACTTTAATTTATGAAGTTGCCCAAACTGGGAAAAGCATGTACGTATGCAAAATACCTATCTAATTAATGTAAATTATAACCTGCTAGCGACCCGCCCCGGCTACGCGCAAGGGTGCAATGCTGATACTAAATATACTACAAAAATCTGTGAACGTTTATACATATAAACCTTCCTCTTCAATCACTCTATCTATTTAAAAAACTATCGCATCTAAATCCGTGGCGTAGTTTTAAAGATTTAAGCATACATAGGGACAGAGAAAGCGACTTTGTTTTATACTGTGTAGTGATTCTTTTAAAACTCTGAACACTGAAATTAAACATAGAAAACTAAGAATTGAATAGATCACGAGATAATAAGCTCTTTTGTGATTGGCCCTGCCCTGGCATCCGTGTAGTCACGAGCATTCTCGAGCAGCGTAATTGGAATGAACTGTCCATATGCTGTCCGCGCCACTTGAAACAAAGACGCCCGGCAACGCGAGCTCTGCACTGTCAAAGTTGCCTTGTCTCGTTACTTTTTACAGAAATATGTATTTCATTGTAAAGTTTACGTACGAAATTGTTTTATTTTAAACATGTGCACATTTTTTCGAAACTTTCTCTGTTACAGCTTTGAAACATAGGTTATTTTGTATTTAAAAGGCTATAGGGACTGGAAACAATGGTGATGTTTTTTCATAAGGTTCTTATTTTGATGGCATTTAAATAAATAAATAACGCTTCATACTCACAGTCTCACACTAGCATTCCCTGTGTCGTGGGTGCCTTGGACACATACAAAGACGTTTACACGAACACGCAGACCAAGAACAGAAATCTAAATTCATCATTTAAATTTCTGCCTCGCCGGGGATCGAACCCGGGACCCTTCGAATAGTGGACTGGAGTGATAACTACTACATCACGCGGGTCGTCAAATATGATATAACTTTGCCTACGTTAAAAAATTTACATTGATATAAAATAATTATAAACTATCTATCCTTTAAGACGCTATATTTACCTATATATTTTTATACATATGAGTATGTATGTAAGTGAAATTGATACTCAGATGACTCAGTACTATGATATTCTATTATTATTGTCAGCTGTATAGCTCGTTTGTAATTGTATTAACGTAATGAACCTGACCACGTGCGGGATTCTACGGCACCTTAAAGTATAATCACAACTGTTTACGGCCGACCCTAAGTATTCATGAAGGTGAACTACACTACGGTTACGGTCCTTGATGCTACGAGCCGAGTTGTATGTTATCGGGTGGTTAAGTGTTAGAAGGGAAGTTTTTCGTGTTATTGTGCATCAAATAAATAAATAAAAACATTTTTATTCATCATAAGGTATTTGTATACACTCGATGAACGTCAAATAACACAGTACATCGGCTTTAGGCGCTTTATCTGTGGCCATCTGTGGCAATGGCAATCCTTAGGTAAATTTAGCAAAATTTTTTGCGTTATTAAGTTTAGCATTGTTATATGAAGGTCATTCTAGGTATAGAGATTAAAATACTGGCGTATAGATTTATATGTGTATATACTCGTAATAGGGATATAACGTTATTGTGTGTAGACACCTAAAATTATTATAAACATCAATGTTTATAATTTTATAAATCAAATGAAAGATCTCACTCACCTAACTTACTAATATTAGTTTATATACATTTATTTTAGAAAAGTGCACAAGAATAATAAAAAATTTCTAGTTGTAGCATTTAGCAATTACGTAGGTAATAAATGTTAATGCGTTTGTAGAAATGTTTTTGTACAGCTATTCAAACAAAAAATATTGTAACCATTTTTTTGTAGAGCTATTCAATTAACGTCACCTAGCTTGTCGTGGAAAGACAAATGCGCACATGATTTGGCGCATGCACTGGGGCCCAAGAATGGCCCCAAGTCTTCTATTACAGTCGTCTTGTAGTGAAGTGGTAACTCGTTTCACAGTTTCGGCAATCTGTGTAATAATTTAAAGATGTCAATGGATTTTCGATCATGTGAATCATGTTAAAACTTGGTAGTTTAGTACATAAATGACAAAATAGTAAAATAGCAGACTAGAGGCCCTAATCAACAGAGAGTCAGAATTACTGGTTCAGTGAAAAGAGTTGTCGTTACAGTACTATGCGGCACACGGCAAACGGGTGTTTAATTTTGCAAATGTTATTAGTAGGGACGTACACTGGAGCTACGACCGATGCCGCAGTGTTGGCTAACAAGTCATAAAGGCAGCTAATTAAGTGACTACCAGCTACTCGGAGCTTCACAATTAACTGCTAATCCGTTTTGATAGGCAACCGCTGGCTGTACGTACTTGTGGCCGACGCGACCCGTTGATGTTTTCACAAGTTTACAGCTCACGTGCGAAACGTTATTTCACGGCGCGACAATATTATGATGCTCCGAACTAGGCTGATAGCGTTTGTTTATGAGGGCTCTAGGACCTAATTTACTAGCACCTCGTTATTGGAAAAGTGGTTGCAATACTTTTAACACTTCACACTTTTATTTACTTCTTTGTACTTCAGGATAAGACGAGGGTTTTCTTTATAGTCGAGCAGTCGGAGTAGATCCATCAGATACCTATTCCTTCGAGCTACTCACATATACAATTAATATAATACATCTCTGTAACCGAGGCTTTTCATTTTATTTAATGCGATGTTTATGTGTGTTTCGATGTAATTTTTGAAACAAAGTAGAATGGTTTATTTTACTAAGTGGTAGACATTGTTCGATTAGGGAGAAGTTAGAGAGGATCAGGAGAGTGTGCGAGTGTGTGTGTTGTTGTACAAATAACAGAAGTAGCAGAACAGTTAATAGAACTCACTAAATAAATCCTAACTTATTCATGAATTGGCTTGTGTATACAACATAACAGTGAGCGTATCATATTCCCCTGGTTGGTATATTTACCGGAAGGTCTGACAGAAAAAAAAAACATTATTTTCTTTATCCCCCGTAGTCCAACTGGCGAACTCAATATTGTGGGTCCGTGAGGAATAATGTGGGCGAGATGGCCAGGCAGGAATGTTTAAAAATGCATGCGGTACACTGTAGCTACCTGTACGTAGCTTGACATTGATAATATTTTATTAATAATAGTTATTTATATATTTATATAATAAAAATATGTTGGCCATCTTTTATTTTTGCAAATTCTTTCGTAATTTGTATAATTATTATAATAATTAAAAGTAAGTAATTTTCATAGTTTTCACCAAAAATCTTTATCGAATTTAAATAATGTTCATAATAAAATTATACTTATATTCGTTTTAAATTTACTGTAGAATAAAAGAAAATATACTGACAAATTAAGCTTCAATGTATTGGTAACAGGTAATTCTTGAACAGTAATTGTTCAACTGAACATCGAAATCACATCGTTTCTGTAATTGTTCAATAAAACAGCAATATCTTGCTACTTCTGACTACATTGAAGTTCGTGAGCTAAAAGTTTCGATTAGTTTCGATACTAACGTAGAGCAGTTTAGCTTCGTTTCAGTTGTAAAGTCGACTGCTTCATTTATTTTACCCATGTAATTAAAAATGTTAGATGTTGCAGCGGCAGGTGTTCTACTATAAGTTAGCGTTAAAGCGCTCTAGGAAGGTATAGGGGAATTTTTGAAACTGTGATATTATTTGGCGTCTTATATATTTTATTGAAGTTTTAAAATATTTTATTATTATATTAGTCTTAAGATCCTAATAAAGGTAGTATACTTACTACTACTATAAAGAAGTTATAGTTACTACTGTAAAGACCTAGAATAGATAAATAGTACTTTCTATAGATACAGACGGTATACCGTTAATATCAATAACTGAATTGTCATTAACATCGATTAGTGTCTTATCCAAACAACGAGTAGTTTACATCACCGTCTTATTAACAGTCCTATTGCACTTCTAAATATGTCTTATCTAAATTAGACATACATATAGGTTGTCAAAAAATTACATTTAGGTACTATAAGAACAAGAATGATTCGAAACAGAAAACAGAAATAAAAAGCTTTTAGACCTTTCTGTTCAATTGATTTATTATACAAGGGAACTTTATTAGTTTTCACTGTGAAACCTTTATCCTACAGCTTAAGTCCCCGCTCATATTCATAATTTATTTGAGAACTTTTCGGAGAAGTCGCATGAAAATCTGTTACGTATAATGTGGATATGCTGGCAGAAAGAGATTTGAATATGTTAGGATTTATAGGTTTACATGAGCAAAGTATTCAAAACCCTCTTACAGCAATATTTGGTAAAAATTACCCCAAATTAGAATATTGCTGGTGAAGTTATAATCTTAAACGACTAAAAGTGATGTGCGAAAGTTGGTGTTCGTAGTTTGAACTTCATACGACTGTTTATATTTATACGCGTTGGCAGTGACAAATTTACTCTTAGTATATTTGGCGTGAACTACATTAAAATGTTACTACTGCGAGCGAATTCATTACGCTTGTAAATAAATTTATGATACAAAGTCTAGACCTTCCTCGCAAAACTTCTACTTACCTTTTGAAGATAAGGTCAAATTAATTATGATACAGACAGTGTCTTTTGAATGTTTAATTTACTGAGCTTCATAAAATTGAATGGTTATGAGTGTAGGTCTTTTAGCTTTTAATTACTAACCCGGTTGTCTGTAACCTTCTTAGGGCCCAATGCTGGGCTGGGATCTCTTAAATAATAAAAAAGCGATTTTCTAATTTTTCAACAATTTTTCTGTTATGTTTATATCTTTCTTTATTCCGATCTACCAGGAGCTTAAAGTTATGATATTGCGACCGAACAAAAGTTCTGTGAATTTATAAATCATGACACAGAATCAATGATCCAACTGTCTAAGAACTTTCAGATTGCAAACAAATGTGAGAGGAATGGATTACGAACACATTTTTCTTTTATAACCCTTTCCAACGTATTATGTATTCAAAGTAGAATATTGTACAAAGGGTTAAAAGACGAGAATTTTTTATTTATTTCCTACAAAAAGGCTCACATACCTATAACGGGTCGGAGGATCGTGGCGCCGGACAGAGTACCTAAAGCCAATGACATCGCCAATCGCTAAATATTTTATTAGACTGATTTACATTACATTTTATGAATCATTTATCTGGCAGACTACAAAAATGCTTTTGCTTTATTAAAGGAGAGGGGTTCTTTATTAAAGTTTCAATAAAGATAAGTTTCTGTATAATTTAATGTCTTTGTACCACAGGTGTACAAATTGGTTATTTCCGTTCCTTATAAAAGGGCTATTTGTCATTCAGTACTTAATTATAAGAGATTTTACTTATAAGTATTCGTGCATGGTCGTAATTGGTAATTGACGTAAAGATTTTGAAATAAAGTCAGGAAAGTTATAAATAATGGTATTCAGTGTAGTAATTTATGCTTGAAATCCTATTTATGGCCCACTACTGGGCATGGATCTGTACCCACTACCGGCGAAGACTCGAAGCATACCCTAGTATGTGGCATTGGTGAAGAGTTGGACGTACGGATTAGTGACCAGCCAATGCCAGATGTTGTCAAACCTCCCAAAGGAACTTTGACCATCTCTAGATAACAGGCGGACTTGCTGGCGTATCTTCGGTATGGATAGGTAGTTGCGATCCAGAATACCTATAGTAGTATTATGTGTATGTGCGCGCTAATTTGATGATGATGATGGTGTAATTACCTAATGATTATATACCATTAAAATGACATGAAGATTAAAATGCTTTGAAACGAAATGAAAAAAGCAATGACTAGGTACAATAAAAACTTAAAATTATTTTTCCTTGCCTTAGCTACAATACTATTTTAAATTTATTAAGAAATCCAAAACACACGTAAAATGATGTCATAACAGTGTTACAGAAAATAATTTTATGTCATATTTTTGTGTTTTACAGACCTACTTGTCAAGTTATTAACTTCGTACCTACGAAATTATTATTTTGAGGAAAATTGTGGCCATATTTCATACAAAGCAGGAGATTACGCACTGTGTATCATGTTTTCTAAGAAATTCGTTATGATGGCATCATCTCAAGTTCGTAATATAAATACGCTTTGACTTGCCTCCTTATTGGGGCCCAAAGTTGCAGAGCCCTGCCTTTTAATCTAAACTGAGTAATTAAAAGATATAAAAGTGCCTTTTTGCGTCTCTCCGTATCTTAAAGAATTGCTTTACATTAAGTTTAAATAGGTACATAGTTATAAAAACCATTAAGTAGATATTATGCGAGCAACAAAGTACTACTAATTATGTACATCTTAATTAAACACCGTAAACATATAAAAAAATACATGTTAAAGTACATTGTATCTATTCTAGACAATCATTGACGACGCTACCAAAGATGTCAATAGAAATTTGGTACCTATCGTATCGTACAAAATTATTATTTATTGTGATTGTCAACAGCAAGAAATTTTGCGAAGAGATAATAAACAAATATTCAAAGGAGAAATAAATACTTGAAAAAGGATACCGTCGGTACTTCCTAATACAATGGACAGATTACTTTGTATCTAATAGGTACAAAAACATATTTGAATATATATAATGTTGCTAGGTTCATTGGTAAACTTACAAAGGAGAGAAGGGGCGTACCCAGGTGCCAGGTGTTGACTAGATTTATATTTTCTCTATTGAATAAGAATTTATTTAAACTTATCTACTTTTATTTTATCACTAAGATTTTATCTCCTTATAAACTAGCGAGATACAGATCTGATTAAAATCTCTGGAGATGATCCGGCTGCCATCCAAATACAGAAAACTTAAGCAACCGACTGCAAAGTTAATTCTAAAATGCATACAACTGCCACTAAACAAGATTTTTTGAGAAACCGCATCTCAAAGAACGTTAAAACAGAAATGAGAGATATTACTCTACTGGATTTTTGCTCTGTTTTGGGTACAGGGATGATTAAACGTAGTGGCACAGAACAAGGCAAGTTTGTACAACTTTAATATTTTATCATTATAATTATAGTTCGCGTTACAAAAATAAACTGACTTCAAAGTTGTCGTGCACATACTTTAATTTGAGATTTATATGGTTTTCTCATAGATGCCGTTTTCAGAATTGGACCAAATTAAAAGTAAGCCATTAAAGGTAAAACGACTCCGATCTGGCAACGGAGATTCTGCTAAAGATAAAATAAGGGAAATTCGAGACCTGATGGGGAGGCGCCCTCCAACTGTGATTAGTAATTACCATTCCTGAGGGATAAATGTTGGTGTAATTGTTTCCCGGGACGAATAAATAGATGGATGAGTGCAAATTTCTGAGCAAAGAGAGATTTAAAAGGGTCTACAATTTTGTTCTTACAAGAACATTGATATCGTTTTTTTATTGAATACCTACTATAGCCTATAACCCGCACATGTTCGAAGCCTTTTACCATATCTGATAGAAGATGAATTACAAACAAACCTATTCTGAAAAGAATTTGTTCTTGAAATGACGAATGATATATAATCATGAACACCATCAATATTTAATTACAAGTGGTCTACAACAATTCCGCTATTGAGTAGCGAAGCTTAATAAACAATAGAAGAAACAGAACTATTTTAATAACGGTTTCCTATTGATACCCATGGATTAATAAAAGTACGCTATAGTTGTCTACGGGCGGTTGTTGGTTTGTGGTCTGCGGTCGCACCGCAGCTATCTGACGGAATAGGACGCTCATGTCGCGTTTGTCGGGAAACGTGGCTTAGGTAACCCAATAGTGGTCCACAAATAATAATATGTATAGATATTTCATCCTATAAAGTTCCTCCTATTACATGTAGGCAATAAGGTGCTTAGTTACACCAGGTTAATAGCCAATTTACAAAACTTGTTCAAGCCATTATAAGCCTTAGCCTCAATGCGTATGATTTAGGTATTAGATAAGTTTATTGTTTTTTCTTTAATGTCTTATGAACGTTGTGAAAAACGTTGTATTCAAGTTCTAAAATAAAATAAAAAACGCCTTAGTTTGACAGCCTCATCCTAGGATTTTATGCATCTCGAACTATCAAACATATTATCTACTACGTACTCCGGAATAGCTGGAACAACATCTAAATCTAAATCAACTAAATCAAATTAAATCAAATCAAAATATCTAGATCTAAATTAACCATAAACGCAAAAAATTTTAACAACATCAAATTGACTCTCGTAGTGTCGTGCCGTATTGTCGTGTTTTGTCATTATTTTACTACAATATAATTTCAATGTCTAGATATTTCATAAATAAAATTTTTAATAATCAAAGGAATTCTATTAACGCTAACGGATTGATAGAAACTGTATGGGAACGACATACAAGATAGTTATTACGCTAACAATTTAAATAAATCGGTAACAACTATCAAAGTACACCTAAGTAACTCAGTTAAGCTCAATTATAAAGTTATATTACAATCATTCAAATGACAGTAGTACTTATCAAAACAGTTCATAGCTCATAGAAACATTGTTACTAATACTAAAAACTTAATCACTGTAGAAAGTATAATATAGCTGTATAACGACGGAAAATCTCTTCCACTCACTTTAGTTTTGAGAGCCGTGATGTCAGACTCCTCCGACTCAATATCCTCCTGAATTCAACTTCAAATAGACTGAAGAGGTTTTGAATTTCATCACCTCAGCGTACTGTATTATTGGATTTCAAGAAACATCGGATATTAAAAGTTCTGTGGATAAAAGGTTGTATCAAATTAAGCCTACATAACAAAATGGAGAATAATTTTATGAGATTAATAAATAATAAAATTAAGAAATAAGTAGCATATCTGTACAAGTTTTTAACAATCCCTGTTATTATTAAGATTAATATTAAAAAGATTAATAAACTAACCTACCTAACCTAACTAATATACCTAATATACCTATTACCTAACTAATATACCTAATAGTTAAAACCACTTGTTCTTTTTTATTTGTGATAAAATTATAAAATATTGAAACGATAGTTAGTGAATAATTTTTTCAAACCTTCTAAGACAACTTAAAAGCTTAAATGACAACTGTTTATTTATGAGCCGAATTGTTTATTTTTCACTGTTACATTTAGTACTATCGACTTAATATCTGTTCTTTATACTTGAAAAACTAGTATATTTTGTACATTATTAATATGTAATGTTTCCAGGCTATTGATAAATCTTTGATAGTATTCTGTGCCTGTAAAAAGTCAAGCGTAAATAAGTAATTTTGCTTCAAATTACTATATGTATACACAGTGTTAGTGTCTGTCATTAAAATAACCTCGCATAAATTAAGATCTGGTGTCAACTGCTTTGTTTACTCGTTGAAAATGAGATGTTTCCGGACACCTGCCATAATTTCAGGAGAAGCCTGTCTAATGGCAACATTACGCTTAACATTTACCGTATTTCTTTTCCCTGTGTCTAATAGGTAGTTGTTTTGTTTTTCCTCGACGCCGGACTAAGTGCAATTTATATTAATACCATCATATTTTCGCGTTGGTTACCCGCATTTTCATATTAACCGTTGTCCGGGCTCCCGCGATAATGTGAGGGTCCCACCTTCGTCATTTGTTTGTGAACTGATTAAATTTACAGGGCTAACTCAGTTTCCTGCTAAATTAATTCGTAGCAGAGTATTTCGCATAATTTTTGTGAAAAGGTTGTAATTCCTTTATTGGTAACCTAGTTACGTAAATCATTTCAGCATTAAAATGTGTAGGTAGTAAAACATACCAGGTTACAGCTTAGCAGTCAACTTCAATAATAATATTATGCTCTAATAAATTTATTAAGTAGCCGGGTTAAATAATTATTAATTACTACCTCTTTATAACGATGCTACATTTCTATGCGGGTCAATCCAATCCTAGCTAATTTAGTGATGAATTAGGTTTTTACGAGACCTTTTTTATATTAAATTTGTTGATTATGTTATTTCTGTTATGATATATAGATATATTTTGTAATTAACGTACATTGAATGAAGTCGTCTCGCCACTATGTTGTAAATAATTAAATTTTTTTTAAATATTCATATTCATTCAGTTATAATCTGCTCTAGTGAGCACTGCCATTTTAGTCTTTGTTTATTGTTGTTTTATTTTCTTTAATGCAAGTCCTACGATAGCTAAACTACTCGTTTGATCGGAAATATGATCGGTGAATATTAAGTGTCACCTTAACCGATCAATGGCCTATTTCAGAATATTATGAAACTTAGTCTAAGAACCTTTTCATTGATTACTTTCTCTTATCACTTCTTTCAATTTGTAGTAATAGTTTACTGAAATCGAGAAAGTCGATTGATAATATAAACCTTAAAAGAATTCGGAAGGACTTGGATGGAAGCGCAAAGATTTATTAATTTTGAGCGGGCATGTTGCGTTGAAGGTATTCATAGGACGTTCATTGAGAAGCTGAGAAAGCCTTTTAAAAGATCGTGGAATAGGAATTCTGAATGCGTTGGCAATTTACATCCTAGCCTCTAATACCGGAGCAAAATGTAAATCTACCACAATGTTTTTACTCCCTACCTTTGATTTTGTACTACCTACTAGGTATATCTTTTACCATATTATTACAAATGTTAACATAACGTAATCAAAAGTTGGTAAATAAATACGATAAAAAATAACTTTAGCTATATCTACTAAAATATTTTGTTAAATTAGAAATAAGTAGGTAAAATTAATAAAGTAGGACTTGCCTGAGGTTATTCGGACCTTATTAGCTTTTTTGAGTCTGCTTGTACTAACAGAGAGCTTATGATTATCATGAGGCAAACTTTTGTGTTTGCATATTGCATTATTCTTTTAATAAAAACTAAAAACACAATAAAATACACTTAATGAAATATAATAAACGTTTATCGCATAAATAATCACGTTATATTGAACCTCTTAACCGAAATTAGCTCATCATTAACAACAGAAGCACAAAGTCATGCGAAACAAACTTTGAACCCCTAATTAGGTGTATTTTCATTTCCCTAAGTATAATATGTAATAATCCGACTAATTGGACCCATTCTCTGAAAGAATTTCGTACGCACAGGAAAGTGGAGAATGAAGGCGTTGTTTCACAGCGGCCTGTAAGTAGGAAGCTTTATAATAAAAAAAAATTGAGTTGTAAAGTGTTCGTCTTTGTTAAATATATGTAACTGAATGGTTTCATATATTTTAATAACACACATTACTAAGATTACACGTTAACACATTGAGAGCAGTCTTGAGAGTAATTTTTTATTGAGCCATCCCAAATGTTAAGTTTTAAATTGATCCTTCTCAAAAGACTTATTTATGACATGATTTTATAACTATCTCATATTGTCATGGCTGTTCACTCTAACGCTTTGAGAGCCTTAGGGTTAGAGAGAGAGGGTTAGTTGTTTATTAATTAGGCCCTACTATCAAGCACTGAATAGGGAGTAGCTACGATGTTATAATGCAGAAGATACGGGATATTAAGCATATACTAACAAATTATTTTTCACTTTCCGTTCTGTATAATGAAACTGATGGAGAAAAATACTGTAGAAGCGCCTAAGGAAATCCGCCTGATGCCTGACACTTCTCCATTAAAAATTGTATTCTTTGACCTATAACTTGACCAGAAGTGAAGCATTAATAATTAGAAAAAGAAATTATATGGGTGAAAACTTTTATCGCTTATCGCTACTCCATCCCTATAGAAACAGATAATTACAGACTGAATAAAATCTAAGAACAAGTACGTAGTAACCGATCACATTACAGGTGTTTAGTTTTCCTGAGACCTATTATCGTTCGTATAATAATATTTTTGTTTGTTTTTCTCACAACAATGTATTATTAAATAGGAGTTTTTCTATTGAACAAAGGTAGGTATACCTACGTAATAAAATAATAACGTTCGTTCGATTTCCTTCTACATTATTCTTTCTGGTTACGCTATTACCAAACCAAGTTACTAAAAATCTCGTACACAATACTTAATAAACTTGTCTATCTAACTTTTACATATACGTCTACACTTTTCCTTAGTTTCCGTTACCTTTATTAATTACCTACACTCTTAGTTATTTCTTAAATTCTTTACAACGATAGCTTATTGTCTGGAAGAAATAGTTCCTAACTATAACACCGCCTAAAAATAGTCTAACAAATACATACGAGTATATGGTAACTGAAAGCATGCCGAATAATACGAAGGTTAAGTACAAGAACACCAATATTCTCCAAATAATACCAGAACATGAATATATTAGTGTGCAATTACGAAGCCCTATTGTTACTACCTACTATAATATTAAACAAGCTTATTCAGACAGAGGTGGAGTTCATACTCAATAATATTAATTGTATCAATATGTAATGTAGGGGTAAGAATAAAATGTTTATTCCTTCCTCAATAGAT
>DWQK01001343.1:0-15923 GCA_018231225.1 Noctuana stator
TTAAAATCGGTTAAGTAGTTTAGGAGTCCATCGCGGACAAACACTGTGACACGTAATTTATATATATTAAGATAAATGAAAAATAAGAAAAAGGCGGCCTTATCGCTTTAAAGCAATTTCTCCAAATATGACAAATTTTGGAGACATTGCAGGACTATTTTTTATACATATTCTAATATTAAAGACTCACTAATAAATAGCGCTACAGGTAACGGAATTTATTGACATCAATCTTTTTAAATGTAATAGCGACATGAAAAAATGGAGCAAGTAAATGTTCTTATTTTAAATATTCTGTAACACGTATCTTTGTTTCTATATATAAACACAGTTTTAGAATAATTTTCAAGTTTCGACTCTTGGGCGACCTCTAGTATTATAAAGTAGCATCGCTGACGTCCTCTCTCTCTCTCTCTCTCTCTCGCCAACACATTCAAAGTGAGAAAGCTGCCTTAATAAACCTTTTTATCGCTAATTGACATGCATTTTTATTGACGTGCTCATGTTGACTTCAATTTGCGTGATGGAAGGCAGAGAAGAGTCGCGAGCACGTACGCTGAAATATAAAAACCATATTTTATGAATAAATTTCTGAAATCATACAGGAATGTTTGTAAACCCATATTAAAAGAGGAGATATTTTAAATACGTTAAACTTTAGCTAACAATACATAACTAAAAATTTTCATACATTTTTACAGTAATCTCATAAATGTAATTAATGAAATATAACTTACGCGCTTCACCAAAATTTGTGTTAAACGCAGTTCGATTTCTATAAAATTCAAGACTACGCCCGTTCACATGTTAAATTACTTACTATTAATAAGACACTGCTTGCTATTCCAGGATCAAAGTTCAAATTAATATTAACTGTTTCGGATATCATTATACCGATTACTACTAACGCTGCTTCTAAGATCTTTATCGCTGCATACATAACAGTCTAATCAAACAAGCTCAAGCAAGTGAGCTACCCATAAATACAAACCCATATAAAAAACAAGAATTCAAATTTACTAATGTCTCAAATATGTGCAATTTTTTATTGGTGTAAAAGAAGGTTTCTATAATAGGGCTCCTTATATCATTATTATATTCCAGCCACGTAAAAAACACAATCCATTCAGAATCTTGACAGTTTTGTACAAAAACACGGCGGATCTCACTTACCTACGTGTAATTCGGAGGTTTATACACAAAACAGAAAAATTATAAAGGTCTTTGCGCATTGAATCTGTTTATTTATACTCGTACCATGATCGTTGCTGTATCAGCAAAAGAAAACCAAGACATGAGACTATTAAGTAACTAGACCGCTCCGTTACTGACATTAAACCATAGTTTAATATGATTGCACAAACCGTTAAGTGACTACAAAGTTCAGAAACCTAATCAATTACATTCATTTATCTTATTTAGTTAAGTATTTAAGTAAGGCTTATTAATTGCGTAGGTAGGCACGACATACATAGGTACATGTTGATTATGCTCTAACGTTATTTATTACATCAATAATTATTGATGAACAATTAATTAATTGTTAATTAATTATTTAATGAACAATTATAATTGTTCATTAAATAAGATAATAGAAATTACACAATTTTGGAAATGGTAATTACACAATACGAAATACAGTTGAGATATTAAATAGAGGATTAAGAAATTATAAATACATATTATTTATTATTATTTAATGACTACAATCTATGTATAACATGACATGCATCATCCAATGTAGCAAAAATTTATCTGAAATATGTCATATTACGGAACGGTTTAGTAAAGAGGTAGCTTAAACTTAAAAATGAGTCAAAATCTAAGATAACAAATTTCGTTGAGACACGTGATGTTACTTCAAAGCATTTTTATTTCATTGTCCTCAATGAGAAATGTAAACAGAGAAAACAATTTTGTTCATAACGTGTTACCAAATCCCAAAACATTTGCTTCGGGTTCGCGGGTGTGCAACAAAATTGTCTTAACTCATAAACTGCTTTTATGATGCGAATACACCAATGTAAATACTGAAATGGAAATTTGCACGATGTCGTCAAAATATACTTTCTTTCAATAAAAGTATTTAAACTACTGTCTAGTACTGAAAGTCTTAGTAGTTACGCTAAACATACTACAACCAATATATTGAAATTTGGGCTAACAGCGTGTGTGGATTAGAATCTCAACTTGGAATCTTACGTAGATAATATTAGTGACCCAGTCTTAGTCTCTCACGATTTCGTCGGATTTCGAAGAGTGGTATAAAATGAAGGATCATTACATCCGCCGTCCAAAAATAAGCAAATTTATACCTTTCACTGCTGTTCCAAAGGATTTTTATTGCTGTTCTTTAAAGAAGATATTATCAGGAAACCTAATTCCCGTCGTAAAAAATGATGGCGTCGAAAACCAACAACGAAAATTGTGTAGACAAATTTTGATATAATTTCACATAAAAAGAACAGAAAGCCATTGTTTTTCTCTTAGGAGGGTTATGATGTTGTGAATTATAAAGATGTTAGTGTAGTTAAAATACTAGGATATTTAATAATCATTTCGTGTTATGAGTACAATTTGAGAATTATGAGGACCTAATAAAGAGGTCTGGCGTTCTGTATAAGAGTCCGCCACAATTAGTCAATAGGCGATAGAGACGTCTGTCAAAAACTAGATTGTGTTGCCACAATCATAAATTATAATATTGCGAGAGACGGAGAAATAAAAAGCAGACGAATGATAAGTTCAACTGAATATAAGTTGTGCCTTTACTCTTTTTTATGTTAATCCTGATTAAGTAAAAAAACTTTTATTCTAGAAGTCTGAATTAAACGTCTTAAATTCCAGTCTCAAACAAGCGCTTCCAGAACAGTTACGTAACCGTGACAAAGTTACCTGCCCGTTTACTCGTATCTTCCTAGCCTTCACAATAATAAGAAAACAATATTTGCGACGATAAAATTCTATAACATTCTTATGTACTCAGTACAAACAACACACCACGCCCGCCCTAGCAATATCATTTTAGGTAAAACCATCAGGTATCCGTTTCTCGTAAAGCCTACTCTCATTTTCGTTACAATGTTAATAAAAAGAAATGGAAAAGTTGTTCGCGTACGCGTCAAATGAAAAAGTTATGGCACGTGATGATACTGCAAAGACAGTGAAGCCACCTGGCGGGTGCTACACGAAACTAATTACGAACTCCCAACTTCCTCAAACACTAAAATATTCTCCTAAAAACGTCACCTCTAAAGATACTCTTCCGGAATCTTAATGCCGACTGTTTATTATAAAAGGTGTACATAAATATAGAGGCGACGGGCCCATTACACTTTGTTAAGGTTCAAAAGTTTGGCGACGCGAGTATGAATAAACATGGCTTCAACAAATTGCTAAATATTTTATTCATTTTGCGGCTCGCAATGAACAACTACCCTAAGCAGTTGTAAATTTATGTGACCATTTTATTATCAATTCCTTTAATAAAATACATACGTACGAGTAAGTGATACATACAATATTGGTTCCGTAAAGTATGACGCATAATTGCCAAAGAGAACGATGACTCATGCTCGCTAGATCTCACGTGCCATGGTAAAATTCGATTAAATAAACCATGTGAAGATATGTTATAGGTAGGTATATTACGAATCAATTTCGCTATAAGCATTATATTAAAACTTGTAAGAAGTTTTAATATTAAATAGGTTTAACATACGAGTAAAGCTGCCCAGGAGAGCTATGATTCATACCTCTTTACATCCATATAAGTATATCTAAACTAAATCATGTCATCTACATACTCGTACACTTATCAATCACTATTTCTGTAAGCTAAAATGTAACAATATTAATTTCTAAATCCATTCATCTATCCAGCCCTTGGAGGTCCACTGTTGGCCTCCCCTAAGTGGCGCCACTCTTCCCGGTCTTGTGCCTTGTGGATCCAATTTTTAAATAAAATAAATTAAATGCCTACCAAACCGATTTGCCTTCCGATAAAACGATCATTTTAATAAAAAATTAAGTAGGTACATATATTTTATAATAAGGTCATATGATATTTTTTCCAGTTGAAAAGCTGTGCATTTCTTTCTTCTTATTGACAACTCAAAAAAATATAAGTTGAATTTAAATCTGGTTTTAAAAAAAGAATATCAATAATTATTATTGATATAAATAAGTTACTATCTATTATATTGTCCACTTGCGAGCCTTATATATAACTGTTAGGTACTACTTACTCGTATGTGGTCTCAAAACTGATTAATGGAATTTTATGATGGTAGCTACAGCTATAATAAGGCAATATATAGTAACAGTGATCAAATTCAAACGATAAATCATATTTTTTCTGCAAAGCATGACACATTGAGGCCCAAGAGAGCTATGACTCATGCTAAGGATCTCATTATGTACAGCGAATGAGTTATAGAAACATTTCTCTGAATAAGAACGTCCTAAAATAAGATTAAATATGTCAATAGATACTGATATGTATCTTTTTTATCGTAACTGTAAAGTCTATCTTTCATTGACTAACTATTTTACCGACAAAATCTTTTCTAATAACTAATATTAAGTTGGTTTGAAAATAATAATACTTACCTACTAAGTGCAGTGATTATCCCTGATCGAGTGAATCTTGCAAAATTTATTATATTACTTCTTAGATTTAAGTTAAATTTTGTGTATTGTTATAGTTAATATGTTGTAAAAACTATATAATGCTTAAGTATTTTAAACATAAAAACATAAAAATAAAAACGATATATCCCCTATTTGTGATCATTAATGTCAGGTGTGGGGTTCGAACCCACGCTCCCTCGCGGGAACCAGAGCTTAAATCTGGCGCCTTAGACCACTCGGCCAACCTGACTTATGAACACCCAACGAAATTATCTAATTGTACATACTACTTTGTAAATTGATTTTAATACTTTAGTGTACTTTTGAAAATACTATTAGCGAGCGCAAATAGAGAGAGATAATCTTTCTCTATTTGCGCTCGATCTAGCGGGTAGTTACTAAATCTCTTCATACATTTTTATTCTTGATAAAAAGTTGCGTCAGCTCGGAGTATTTGTTATTTAACTGAAAAACTGAAGTAAAACTTCAGACACTCACCGATATGAATCCTTCAAAGCACTCATTTGAACAGTTATTGGCCACTCGTCGGCCAATTGACGCTCAAACGCAATATCGTGCCTCGAGTATCTAAGGATTTCTTGTTTATCCACTTTTCATTTTAACTTTATAAGTCATAAATATTATTTACCTGTCTGTCCTAGGGGATATTTAATCAAAAACAGAACACAAAAAAAATAAAAAAAATTGTTGGCAGATATAAAACGTGCAAACTATTCTGTAATTCCTTGCCAGCTGGTAAATAAAATAAATAATAGAAGTTCCAATATGCTGATAAAGTTAAAAATAAAAATATTAAGACTGTTTTACGCGGAAAGCGATAGTTGACGACTGGTATGGTGTAGTGGTTACCATGCCGGTCCACTATCCAAAGGGTTCCGGTCGCCATGAAACTAATTTTGGGGTAAGTTATCGAGGACTACTGGCCAGCACTAATGACGTCGTTGTAGCAGAACAGTCGGCGGTAGATAAGTAATAATGCAGTTAAATGGCGGTCCGCACATTCCGCCCGACGCCTATCAAGTGCAATATCGGTTTATGAGTCGAATGTACATAGATTGGACGAGGGCCTTATCGCTTGTCTTTACCTCTATATTACATCTGATCGTTGACGTCATAACGGGATCTTTATGGCATACAGGGTAAATTCTTTAGTTCCCATATTATTTTGATCTAAAACGAAATTGCTCTATCAATGCAATTATTTATTTATAATTTTAATAATGTATATAAAAATGTTAAAGTAATTTTGATTGCATTAAAGAACTAAAATTGAGAAATGATTTGTTTCAATATAGATGACATTTACAAAAGCAAATATCAAGTACTTTTTGAGAGTGAACTATCGTAAATGATATTGGAAGCGAGATTTATAGTTAGTTAACAATGCCATTACATTGAAACATATTCGTATTTTAAAACTGCATATATAAATTTTGAAACCTTGATAATAAAAAAAAATTTATAACATTTTTTGTTTATTTTGAACCTAAAACCACTCTCCTATAAAGTTTATTAAGTGGTTATTTTTTTTTGTTGATAACCATTGATGCCCATAAAGATACATTCATACAGATAAACATTTATAAATTTATATGGGTCCCTGTGGTATGTTTGTCGGTGAATCGCTATAAACTCAAAAAGTACCTACCATACGTAGTTTTAAAGTCTAAAGGCATCATACGAAAGCTGCAGACAAGTCAGTAAAATGTTCAAATAAAGACAAGGTATATTTAAAAAGTAGGTATGTTTTCAAATATCCATCCGTAAAAACCAGAGTAAACCGCAAATATCATCGAAACAAGACCAAACCGCAAAAATACAGCTGCAATTATTTTTTGTGGTATTTTAAATTATAAAAATTGAGGTTTTTATTCTCACATCAATCGACACGGAGTTCGTAGCGTGCTCAAGCGAGTTCACGCGAGGAATGTCCTAAACATTTTATTATATTCGTAGCACGTAAAATATAATATCCCTACCCACACTGAGAGTACGCGTTGCGAGCAAATATCTAAATGTAATTTCCATGCGTTGTCCCCGCAATGTTTTCCCAGAAAATATTAACATGGAAGGCAAGGGGCTGAATCTCTCCTAAGTAAGTTGCAAAAAATGTACGTGATTTTACTTCAAAGTCCCTTTTGTCTTTATGGAGGAAAGGCATAAAAGTACAGGCACGGGAATGGCACATACGAAAAAATTACGCCGCGTAATGATGATGTGCCCGCAATTTCCTTGAAAACAAAATATTTTCTTTTTACAGTGACAGAAAAGTATTCAACAGACAACGAAGGTTTACTGTTCTCTAGCCCCGCTCTGGTGCTCAGACAGTGAAGTGCCACGAAGCTGCGCGCTATGACTCATTACCAAACTATACGCTCTTCCTTTTAAACCGAAATTTCCTAAGTTCTTTTTATAGTTGCGGAAGCATAACTTTTTAATAGAAATATCTGCTTTTACCGAGATATGACGAGAGCGCTTTTCCATATTCATCGCAACTTTAACTATTGATAGCTTACTCATAGAAACAACTTCTACAAAAAAGGTATTTAGTTAATGTTGTTTTTCCAGTAAGAATAAAACAATATGTAGTCGATTTATTTTTCATTAGAAACTTAGCAACAAAACATTAACTGATAATTGCCTTGAAGAGGGAAATTTTATCAGTCTCATTATCAGAAACGACGGGGAGTAGGGAGAGTTCTCGGCGGGTGTCCGCTATCGATATACTCATGTACTGAGTGTTTGATTCACTTAATCTATTTCTCTACTAATGGTTTTCCATTCCACATAATCGACTGGGGCAAGAAACTCAGTCATATCGAGACACTTACTCGACTTCCCACTGTGACATTCGGCGAAATTGGCTAGCTTAGTTTGGTAATATAAAAATATTTGTGCCGATTCTGCGAAAATGCCAAAGTTTTAACATGTAATGAAAATGTTCGGGGGAACTTTTACTACTGCGATTTTGTAAATAAGTGCTGTTTAGATTTATAGTTTTATACCTAGTAGGGAGTTAAATACAGTCTATCTTTGTATTTGTATTTTTTCCATTGTATTTATGTATACAAGAGAAGCGGTGAGAGTAAATTTGACGACAATAAAATTTGTAGAATAATAAAACGTTTAATCAATTATTGCAATAATGCAAATTGAAAAAAAAGACTAATACATCTCAACGAATATCGAGTATTTAGTGGGTATATATACCTAAAGCATCGCTTTTACATATCCAAAATGCTCAAATACCTAGTATAATTTTTAACAACGTTCGACAGTAAGCAACAAGCCAGCAAGTACCTGCTTCAAGCCGAGTTTACGACTTTAACATCTAGCTTTACGATAGAAACTTCTGCCGCGGAAATATAAATTTCCTAAATAAAATCCTCTTGGATATAAAACTTGCTTACAAACTGTAAAATGGATATTACATTGCTGTTAGTGAAAACATGTTAGTAAGGGAAATTAATAAAGCCTTTTAACATAAGGATAGTTTTAAATTGGTAATTATTACTTAAAAATAATAATAATGAAGTTTTTTTATCATTATCTCCTTTACTATTTTAATTTAACCGTACACTAAATCTATTTGAAATATGATTATGTCCCAAGATGTCTTGGGACGAGAGTGTGGGGGGTGTCACACGAAGAGGTCACTGAAACTTGTGTGGTCCCCCGATATCAATACGTAAAGTTAGGTTAGGTTAGGTTAGGGTAGGTAGCATTCATAAAGTGTCCATAGCTTTCAAAGGCTTACCCCCATAACCACACAAAAATGATGATCATGATGGTTGATGGTCATCGCAACGTAGGTGTACTCAAATATCATTCGGTACTTTTTGAAGTGTGATGTTGACTGCTACTTTTATAATCCTTTGATATAACTATCTATGGGTCTAACAGTATTATACCCCAAGTGCACTAAGCCTATAGGTATACGTTTACGACTGGTGTCTCTAGTTTTACGATAGGGTCTGTCAGAGCCGTAAAATATATAACATTTTCTAATACCTACGCACCTCGGGAACTTTCTTTTGGTCTGTAATTGTATGCTCCTTTACATCTATTTGTGTCTCAAGTGATACAAACGAGGATGCAGGTCACCGGATGTTAAGTAGTCCTGCTACCTATGGACACCTACGTTCAACATCAAATGGGAAAGAAGTCCTATCTGAGCTCATAGTACGTCGACGCGTTGCTACTCAATATAGAGATGGTCTCGCCTCCAATATATCCGACAGCAACCCTCTTTTAACCGTTTATTGATAGAATTTAAAAATCCCAAAACATTATCGCATACCTGGAATTCAGTTCTTATCGTCAATATACAGGACATGTCCTTTTTACGTACGTAGGTATGAACCAAAAAATTTTTATACTGTCATGATCTCTCGAGTCTCGAGTCCCGACATTTTCATAGCAATCCTTGAATACCGAAAATTACGCAAACGAAGCTGTTCCCAGCTAGTTAAAATATAGTTCTACTGGTGAATCTTATAAGGATTAGGAGAAACGCTGACTCGACCCTAGTCGTGGTAACTAAGCTACTTTCGAAATAACTGAACAACACGGCCCCTAAGCTCAGTTTTATGATAGTTAAAGTCCGTGACACTTTGGTGTAAACGAAGATTTTCTTTTTAAGTAACTAAAAGTTGTGGTTACTTAGGTCTTTCTACTATGTACATTTACGATACAGAATAGTGACTACTATAAGTACCTCCTGTACAGCAATAGTAACATTGTCGTATTTTAAAATATATTTAGGTTAACATAATATAAATTTTAAGATCGTGAAAATGTCATATCGTAGAAAGTAAAAAGTGTGACAGACCGGCTTTTCTTGCGTCGTCTGACGCCTGATTAAACAGAATAAATAGCCAAAGTTCCTAATATGAAAAGAAAATACACATAAGTATACGAGTATATTATAGGGGCACATAAGCAATTCAAGCATCGTAACAGTTCTCACTTAGGCAAAAGTGGTTGTATTCTCATCAAGCGAGAGTTTCGTTTAAAGAAAGAGGTAATTATTCGAGCGGCAAGTTGGGGCGATCGTGGGGCGACCTCATTAGTATGCGATGCACGAGATGCCGGCAGAGGCGATAACGCAAATTCGTTTTGCCCAACATCTTGCTAATAGAGTTTCACTAATTTATAAGGCCGTTAAGCCACAGCTAGACCGGACCTGCGTAAAACTGTCTGTGGCGGACGTAAAAAGGATTTGATGGCAGACCCCGTACATATTTGATGGAACTCAATCTCTTGCTCCGCGTCCGAGAGGTAAGAACGCTTAATTATGAACAACTCCTGCGGAATTTTACGAATTGTTGCTTTCGAGCTCTCGAGATTGTTTCCTTGGTACCATTTAATCAAGTCTTAGCGAAATTATTCCGCGGAACGGAATCTTGTATACTATAGGTATCGTACGGTAACGTAGCGGAATGAAGATAAAAAGCGTATTATGACAGACATTCTTAATTAAAATCCCGATTTGCTTATAAGCCGCAAGCCGGCGCCGCACCTGGGGAGCTTTAAATTACTAGGACCCACGACATAAGTACTCTTAGTGAAAAAATGCACATTCAACAAACGAGGGTGAGCTTAGGTCACTTGCATACTGTTCTGTATGTGTGCGCTGGAGATGTGCTCCAAATGGAATTATTTACGCTTCATGACGTGGAACTAACAATCAAGTTTAAGTGCAGTAATAAATTTTGCCGGACAAAACAGCACCGAAAATACGCAGCGCGCTTCATTCAGTGCAAATGTGATTAACAAAATACTCGCGTTCTGGGAGGTACAATACCGAATTGCGATAAGTAATTTATTGTTCGTGCACGTTTCGCTGTTACACTAATTATGCTTCAAAAAATAAGCTAGCAAAAGTAATATTAATGAACTGCGCTTTTTCCGTTATTCCAAAAGGTATGTACCTATAAACTGAAGTTGTTGAAAAATATGCAAACAAAGTTGTCAGTTTCGCAAATACATTCTTATATTAACGTATATAAGAATATAATATAGACATTTGTACAACAAATCCTAAGTCCCATTGTTATTAAAAAAGCTATTTAAAATCCATACAAAACACGCAAACAAGATGATCGATTTATCGATGAAGTATTTTTAGATAGTAGGGTTATTATATTCGTAAGTACATATTTCCCTCGTTATTTACATGATAATAATAAGGTAGGATAACCTAAATCAAATTATTTGTTTCACGAATTCGTGCGTTGATATTGAAACAATTCACGTCCGTCATGATTTAAAATAAGTACTTATTACTTATGTCAGAATGTGAAATTTATGCGTAAAAATAAAAGGTCAGGTCAAAAGAAATTCCTTACTTATTAAAGCCTACAAAATCTTATTTTGTTTGTCAGTGTGAATGTGTCGCTACTTAGCCAAAAGGAATACTCTTTTGACATCAATTTGGCGAAATTGCCATCTTGGAGTCAGATTAAAATAATTATCTTTCAGTAAAGCGTAACGTGGCGGTAAATATTCATAATTTA
Organism: Noctuana stator; assembly: GCA_018231225.1. Classification (NCBI taxonomy): domain Eukaryota; kingdom Metazoa; phylum Arthropoda; class Insecta; order Lepidoptera; family Hesperiidae; genus Noctuana; species Noctuana stator. The sequence continues at coordinate 11,172 of DWQK01001343.1, forward strand.
TTTAGAAACATGAGGGCTTGCAGATCCCACGTAGTTTAAGAAACTCGTTTATTGTTTACGAAGAGGAAGTCGACTCGATCACGATACGACGCTTAATTATTTCAGCTTCTCGAAAAATGATGGGGTATTTGAAATAGTATACACTATACACTATTATATGTATGTACGTTACGTTAAATAGTCGATTATTAGTCGATACGAACATTGAAAACGTTTTTTTTTTTTAATTAGGTATTTGTTTTACGATTTTTAACATTTATTCTTAATTTTTTTATAGGTACTACATATTAACGTAGTTATTAAAATTAAAAAGTATTCATAAAAATTGTAGTAAATTAAAGTCGTACCGACGTCGCAGTCGAAACTGATAAATCGTCCGTTTTTAGTTAGCTCGAGTGTCATTATATCGTCTCAGCCACTTTATGTTACGAAAATTTCATTTCAGAGGGTTTGTTCTCCCCCAAATGCCTCAAATTTAGTCTTAAACAACACACCGTCTCGGTCTCGGTTTTGATAAAGATATCAAAATACAAGCATACTTAAGTTTAACAACTTATTTATGCATATTTAGATTGGAAAATACAATAAAGTGAAATAAAATCATGTGATCCACTTTTTAAACATATTTTTGATTAAAAAGTACGAAAAAAATAACAGTAACAAAAATAACATATTTATTAACTTAATTAATAACATGATAAATAAAAACCATTTTAAGGTCAGATCTACAATTTCGTGCTCTTAAATATTTGTGCAATTGGAATATCCAAAAATTTCGACATGCTGTTCCAATGAACCTATCTATTAAACAAATTTTGAATAATCAATAATAGGAACATTACTGAATTATTGCTAAAACATTTTTCCTTAATCTATTAATCTTTTAGTTGTAAAAATTGTATTATATTACTGAAAAATTAGGTAACTTTAGAAATTATTCCACGTTCATACAAAATACGAATACTTTGTCTCTCTTTAGCGATGTAGGCGATTGCAGGCTAAGTGGAATTTATATCGTGCAGGAAACGCGTTAAAAGTGGTCCGGAAATCGCATCAAGACGCCACCGAGTCACGGTTCGGCTTACTGCCCACGAACTAATTTTTATTGGCCGTCTTGTTTCTACCGACGTTACGAATACACTAGTTTTATGTTTCTTAATTCGTTTAATAACATTAGCTTTTTGAATTTTACTGTTTTACCAAAATAAATTTATTTTATTAAATACCTATTTAAATTGAATGATACATATTTTTTAAATGTTTGTAACGTGAAGGCATAATGACAAATTTAATGTAATGAAATTCTTCAGCGTAGAAATAAATTCAGATTCTTACAATTGTTACAAGGAAAACGAACAACTATCGTTATTTGAAAGAGTCCTTCAGATCTCTTGTCTTCGCTCGGTTGTTTCTCAAGATGAGGAATATTTAAAATCGATTCAACGCTTCAATTCCGTCTTTCATCTTTACTGTAAACAGTGTATAAAATTTATTTCATAACAATTTTTACTTCATGTAGCATTTACATAATAATGTAGATTAAATGTACATTATTATTTAGAATTTTGTCCTTATTGGCAGCTGCCGAAAAAAATGTTTATAGTAATTTTTATATACCTACCAGAAATGACGGCGATGCATACGGCGAACCTAATCCAAATCCAAAACGAAATAACGCCACAAGCGGTTGGGAGGAATGCAAGAACAAATTGATGGCAAGTACTGGCAAAGTTTCATGCTTTGTGTACTTTGAAGAGAATAGAAAGACGACATACATGTAACGTGTGAACTATTTGGCATTTTTGGAAGCTGTACGTCAAAATAAGGAACCGGAACACACAATATAATATTAAAACTTACCGGTAGAAATGAGTTTGGGTGTGCTATCACCCCGATCATACGAAATCTACTGTCTAACGGTAGGTTCCATATGCCATTTAAATATTCTGGTCTAAATTTATTTCAGTATTTCTCTAACTTGCTCATGTTTAGAAAGTTCACGTTAGAAGTTTTAGTTTTCCTCCTGCCAATAGTTCAATTCACCTGTGTTCCTCGCAGCTTCCCTAACACAGCGCCCATCTAAATTCATATGAGCGGAACATTTGTGTCCGTAGTACTGTCTGCATTTTTATAAACTTGTTTTTGCGAGGAGAATATAAATTTATCGCTTGGAGTTTGAAAGACTTTTAAGACTTTTATAATCAATTTGATCATTTTAGACTAAAAACAAGGATATAAAATGTTAATAGCACGAAACATAATAATATACTTAAAATTATGATGAGAACATAGTATATAATTCAACATAATATAGGTCCTCAAATCTGTTAATACAATCGCGTCGTAATGAAGCCGTTTCTAACAATCTAAAAGACGTTTCTTCGTTTTGTACCAGTATGTATTTCTGAACAAATACATATTTAATTTTTATACAGATAAAACTATGTCACTTTAACTCTCACTACAATTAGGTATATTAATTCCATTTACAATATAAAAATCTAAAGCTGTTCACAACATTGCAAGTGAAAGTAATGTAAGTGAATATTCCATTCGAACCATAATATTGCAATATAATGCATTCGAGATGCATCTTGAGGCGGTAAATACGAAACCACTCGTTGTTGTACACGTTTCAAGATGGTTAGACGTTCTCAGTTTGACAACCACAGCGTTGCTACGTTCATACTTTGAGACAGAAATGGATTTGTGCTGTACGATTTCTCCTTTGCATATGCAATCTTTCATACAATGCTATTTTGGAATAAGGATTGAGTATAATATTTATGCTAAGCAGGTAACTTGGGTATCAATTTATTGTCTTCGAAAGAAAGAATTTTTACCAAATGGTAATGTAAAAAAAAAGTAACGCTTCACACTCACAGCCCCACAATACAGGGAGTATTTGTTGGAGTCAGTGAGGGAATGTTGTGGGATCAATGGACACATACAATCCGTGCTGGTAAAACTTCAAAATTGTTTATATACTTAGGACGTATAACTTGCTAACCGAAAAGTAGAAAAGATAGCATAATTTGGCGACCCGTATGGCGTAGTGATTACTATACCAGTCCTCTATTCAAAGGATCGTGGGTTCGATTCCCAATCGGGCAGAAGTTTAAATTATGACAGTGTTTGTGTAACTGTCTTTGTGTGTATGTCTTTGTGTGTAAAAAAAGGTTTACTTCATCCCAGCGCTTCATGCAAGTAATCATAACCTCATAAAACTTTTGCACTTCACCGAAACCTCACGATTCTTCCCGCGTCGTGACTCGGGTAATCAGAACTTAATGAAAAGTGCGCTCTGTCGTCAGACGGGGTTTTACCCAAATTTTAGGGGTCACGTAAAATATTAAAGAGGCGAGATGAAGTGGCCAGAGATTCATTGCTCTTCCTTGTTTTTATTATTCGTAAATAATACACCCCCCAACACGTTTGTGTGTTCATAACATAAAACCGAGGTGCAGTAAAGTTTCTCTTCAACGACTCTTGTGTAGATCTCATAAATGTTTAGCGTCTAAGTACGTCTGTGTACTTGGATTTTCTTATAATATTCTACAAGAATACTTTCGTGCAGTAGGTACAATAATTATTTACAAGAGTATAAATAATTTTATAACCGAACGCAATGGAGCGCCTTGGGAAGGGCTGAAGATAGAGATAATATTTTTTTAATTTTAGTTTTAGCCTAACAAACAAGCAGAATAAACTATTGTTTAGGCGTTTTTCGAAAATCTACCTCCAAGGGAGTCAAATAAAAGGGATGAAACTTTCTAATATAAATTTTGCTAAAAATTCTTAAAATTTCAGCTCAATTCGATTCAAGTAACTCCTATTTCTTTTCAATTTCCTTCAATAAAGATACCTAATGGAACAGATAAACTTTGCGGAGCGTTCTGTTATTTAAATTGCTTAATATTACCCGTAAACTCGTTTCAAGCTTTGAATAGAATTTATAAGAAACTCAAGAGCTGAATAAAAAAAGCTTTTACAGAAAAAGTATGGGGAGGATATTGTTTGATAAATGGAAATTAATTTTTTTATATCATATAAACATATGGAGGTAGATAGCCCTTAACGATGAAATTTTTTACTTTCATTTTTCTTCCGTTCTGGTCCGACCTCAAGTTTTAAATATTTAAAATTTTCAACTTATGCAAGCATTTTAAATTAAAAAGTAGTGGTATTTAACTACTTTAGATAAATAAATAATTATAGAACACGGTAAGTGTAACCGTAAGTACCTACTACTTACCTTGTAACGAGTTTACAACCTTTTTTAAAATTTCCTTCATTTCATTTAACTCACTCACTCACTTATGTTTTCACACTAGTGTCACACATGTTTTGTGTTGTCACATAAAAATTGCCTTTACACGTCACTTTGTAAAAAGGAATAACAGAATTTTGAATTTGAAACGGTTTATAAAGCACGAGAAGAAAAAGTGGCTGGGACAACAAAGGTTTCAAACTCTTTGTTACAACCTGAGTTTTCCTTTGGTTTCAAAAGGCACGTTAAATTCACCAACTGACATTTGCTGAGGGGTTTGCAAAGTATATATACGAATAAGTGCTTTTAACAGTGAGATAATACAAGTGAGTGAGACAAGAATGGTGTATTAACTATACATAAAGTGTGTTTTAATATATTTAATAAGCATACATAGTGATTTTTCCTTTGGGCGGTTTGACAACATCCGACACGGGTTGGCCACTAACCCGTATCTCCACCAATCCGCATTGGAGCAGCGT
>DWQK01001344.1:0-15923 GCA_018231225.1 Noctuana stator
GGACTTGTAATATTTATTGTGGCTGAAAAACAGCGCTGTCCGGAAACACAATTCCGTGACATCACGAGCTGCCCCCTTTTGCCTTCATAATAATGACATCCTGTAACTCCTAACGACTTTGTAATTTTGTAATTTGCTAATATGTACTCGTAATTTATGTGTAAAGGCAATAAACCATATATTATTATTATTATTTATTATTGAGTGTATAATTTTATTCGTATGTGTTATGAGTATATCTGCTCATTTTATCGCTTATATCTCATACCTAACTCGAGAGCTCTGGAAGGGTTTTACAGGGCAACGGAGTTTGGGATATTTATTGAGGAAGGGTAAGACCCGTAGGACATAAAACATTTTCGTTCTGAGATCGGTTGGTTATTGCTGCTCTTGTAGGGCAAAGAGAAATATAATATGTTATCGTTTTGTTGCAAGTTACGCTGTTACGTTATATCACAATTTTACGCTTAATGTATTCAAAGCTAATACTGGTGTAGCTTAGGTATACATATTTCATACAAAAACAGTACGTTTTGATTTGAAATTAATTTAACGGCTGCCTTTACTAGATCTTTAAAATTCTTAACCGTCAAAAAACATAAATAAAGGACGTTATCTGCTAGTTTTGTATTTACGCTAACAAAAAAACATTTGCTTAATTAGGTACGTAGTAGGTACTTGAAATATCAGGAAGTGGACTGGAGAAGGACTGGCGAGAAAGTTACCAAATTCGTTGCGCTTTATAATCATCCGAGTGAGTATCTTAAAAACGTTGACTAAAGCAATTGAAACAAAATGTGGATATAGACAACGACCGCTGTGCTCCTCAGTGTATCTGACGGTGACGACATTTCAAAGTTAACTTTTCATTTTCAGACCGTGGGAAGGGAATCCCTTAGGTCGTTTTATTTTTCTGATGTTACGAGTTTATAATACCTTGTGTGTGTGCCTACATAATTACACCGCCAAATTCTACTTTAAGCAAAAGCTTTCATAGTAAAGTGTAAATAAATATTCACAAAGTATTAAATCTAAAAACCGGAATACGCAGAGATCGATTAGGTTCGACATAAAGCTGATGTATTTGAGAGGATACATCGTGAAATCGTTGAAGAGAACAGTGCGGGGGAGGCTCCGCAGCCCGTGAGGCTTACCCGGAGCAGTAGCCATCCATCACGCAGCTTTCCCGCCAAATGGATGGATTACTTGCTCAGCTTATAAATTTGATATACAGGCGCCCTGTATCAAATTCCGCGAAACGTCATTTAGAAGACAAATAACCATTGTTTGAATTTGCATATGCAAACAATGACTATTGGCTCGAATGCAATATAATTATATTAAAATTCCATTCGAGCGTGACAATCGAAGAGTGACTAGTCAGTGACCGATTCACACCATTTTATCTCTACCTCTATGATGACGCTTCATTCACTTGATTAATCACCTTGCGGAACTGATTTAATTACCTTATTGAATGTAACAAAATCCCTAAAAAGTACATTTATTCATAAATACTTGAATGTGTGTGGCTCCCACCCGATTCTCCATTTGTCTGGAGTCGATTCCTAACGGTAAAAGTTTAAAGGATGAATTTAGACATCTGTTCCCGGTTTGAATGTTTGTGTAATTGCCTCAGTGTGTGACCATGGTACTCACGCCACAGGAAGTCCTGTAGTAGTGGTGTGTGAGGTGTGAGGCGTTAATTATGAAATAATGACAGCGCTCACCGAAGTAGTGGAAATTCGCCTCCGTTTCTCCACACATAAAATATGGGAGCCGTCCAAGCGACAATCCATCATCGACAACCTTAAAATATATGTCGTCGTTATAAATAGCCACATGACAAAGAGCAGCTTCCACGTAGCAACGATGCCAAAAGTGCCGAGCGGCCGCCGACAGACTCCGGGGCTGACATTGCCGCCACCGACTGACCACCTCGCCGACCCACTCGTATTAATAGACCGCACCACCCCAGCGCACCGACCGACGCACCAACGCACCAGCGCAAAAACCGAATGCCTGACAATCAGGCATTCGGCATATCATAGTTTCTGTAAATAAATCGAACCACAATTCAAACTGCGTCACATTAGTTCGATAAGGACAACTTGCCGCGACAGCTCCAGTGCACAGTAAGCACTGGAGCCTAGCCTGCATTGGCGGTACCATGAGTACGAGTTGGATTATATTTTTAACTATCTCTAATTGCTCGAGATGCATAATTATATAGTTATGCACTTGTAGATACTATGGAATTTGTTTATTGGCAACGAAAACCATAAACGGTGTATGTACGTCACGCATTCGTAAACTTCAGTGTCCATTGCGATATTCTAGGCGGCAGACGCAACTAAGATATACTCGTATCTACTTGTAGTCTTTATTTAAACAACAGAATTTTAAACTACCAGTAAATCAAACTTTGAATCTGGGTTCAGTTTATCTTCTTATAAATTAGGCCATGACGGTCTTGTAGTGAGTGTCACAACTGCTACGAAGAACACAAAATAAAGCAATAAAGATTGCTCAGTGGTATAAATAACCTTTCTATTAACCTCAACATATTCAGAACTCACTATTCTAATACACAGATTGGATGAACAACCCGTATCTAACCGACCACGAATCCTAGAGACATTGTGATATCTCGAGCGTTCCGTTGTCGTCGCAAACTCGATTAACCTGATAGCACACGTCAAGGCTTTGGGCTTCATCCCCGCGCTGACACTCCAAAATGTTGTCATCTACAATATACGGGCATAGTATGGACTTGCACTGAACCGCTTGAATATACAAAAATATAGGTACAAAAATCTAAGGTAGTTAACGTATAAAATTAACACCTTCACCGTCAAATTGTTAAGGCACGACCTAATCTGTGTCAACAAGTCAAAACGTTTGCGATTAATAGTTAAGTAATCGTAACATCGCAATTGAATATTTATAACTCGAAATATCAATCACGGTGAAACCGTAATTGGTCCGTCCTGCGTATTTACGGGATTCATTGCGATAATCACAGAAGACAAGCGAGCATGTTCCTACTGCATTGAAAATAAAACATGGTGGGCGCAAACTAGTGGAGAACTTTTTTTTTTATTTTTTTTAACTTTTCTTATAATAATAATCATTTATTAACAAAATTGGCTGAAAATTTCAAGATATCACTGACAGCAACTGTTTCAGTCGTAAATAAAAGCAAAAAGCGGAGCTGATGAAACAACCGGGATCGAATTCACGTCCGTCTTTGATTCTTTCTCGATCTAGTTTTACGAGCCGAGGCACGCGGTTAAATTTTATTGGCACGAAAACGGCTACCACTGTAATGCTAAATCTTATATTTTCTTATATAGTGCCGATTCATTTTTCACCGCTGATATTTCACGTTAGAAATAAAGTTTCCGTAAATCCGTGCAAGGGGCGGAGGCGCGGACCGCGCGTGCTCAACATTGACGGCTGCTAATTGAGTTAGCACCGGCACTTGGCAGCCGTGAGACGCGCCCGCGCACCCTTCTCTACCATGTAGGTCACAAGAATGGTCATCGCATGTCATTGCCGCCGTCGCTGCGCTCTGCTCATTTGTCGCATGGCAAGTCGCAAGCGAGGCTTCACGTCATCAAGTCCTCACAGGGGCCCGAACAGATATTGTTCTACTCGTAATTTCTGATAGCTCAAAGCGCACTCGGCCATGTGTTAACCGTGCAATGTTTTTATTTAGAATCACCAGAAAACTATACATCCTAATACTCAACAACCATAATATTTTCAATATTTCAATATTTTCACGGCGACGCTAAACGCAAACGCGGAAAACAAAATATCCCTGATATTGGTTTTTACCCGAAACCATTTTTCATAGCCCCAACATATTGCTGTCATGGCCCTATGTAAACATTCTCAAAAATTCGGCTAAAGTATAGCACATGTATACATTATATAAAATATATAATATTGGTCATGAAGTTATTTATACATCCATGTATTATAGAATACAACATAATACTCGTACAAATAATGTATACGTACTCGTAATTACCACCAGCATGTGCACGGTTTTGTCTCCATCGACGGAACAAAACGCATCTTATTAATGCTTTACAAACACTGTGTTAAATTTAATTCAAAATTTAGCTGTTTTGCGTAACATTCGTACAAACTAATATCCAAATGATTACAACATTAATGATTTTTTCGATGCAGATTTTTAAAAAGAATTATGTCGTGAATTATTGTGACAATTTATTGTTCTTAATAATCTTAAGTCAATTGCGGTGAAAGGAACCCTGCACAACCAGCCTGAAATTGAATTGGCTCGATTTGAAAATAGTAATTGAATAATTGATAAACAACATTATACTTACTACAACTGAATACACGAAGTTCTAAATCAAATCAAAGAATGTATACAGTATGTCGTTTCTTCTCGTCGCTTCATATGAATAGTTGGCTAGGTATATAATATATTATTATATCTTTCTCGTATTTATGAGTATCTTATCCCAGATAATCCACTGATTCGATTTCCGTGTTATCTATTTATTATTTATTTTTTAATTTTCTTACTTTAGGTTTGTTTGTTATATATTTAATAAAGAATATATTTATTATTTATTATGCTAAGCTTCTTATGACGTTGCTAGTGTTATACATAGGCAGATATTTCCGCTCAAATTGTACATAATCTTCTAGGACTTAAATCTTATACAAAACAGTTAAGTTTAACTTGATTTAAATACAGTACTGTTAATAACATAATTAAATTTATGAAAACTTTTGATATCATATCATATTGGAAAGATTGGTGGGCAATGGCCTTCATCCTGCTCATATTTGAGAGAAGGCCGGTACCCAGCAGCAGGACTGCGATGGGTGGAGAGGATGAGCTATGAAAACTCGACTACTTGTGCCGTCAAGCTTGTATTGTGGCATGTTGTGCTAATAACAGACTGTTACGAACACAGACTTCATTATAAGTACACACTTCAGGCTCTATTACGACGCTAAGAGCTTTCATTAAATTTCGGCATCGTTTAATTTAAGATCTTCGGATGAGTGTCCGACAATGCATTGTTTTACAAAAGCATTCAGAGTTCCTACAAAGTGACGTTTTCCTACAAGCGGTTCGTGCAACATTTACACAAGAACAATACATATATTATGTAAGTGAAGTTTCCTCAAACAGTTGAAATGAAATTGACTGGTGAAGTGGCTGGAGAACCTCAGTTTTATTCTTCGTGCTCCTTATTACCTACAACCGCATTACCACAACGAGCCTTATTACGAACATGAACAGTCGAAAATCTATTGAATGAAGTACCTACTTTAGTCAAAATGTATGTCATGAGTGTGAGGCGATACACCTACATATCTCGTAGTTGTTGTGTTCAATAACAAGTATCCTTCTAAGAGAAGATTCATTTAAATGAAGACAATACAATTTTTAAATTTCAATGAGTTCGAATATGATCGGACAATAATAAAACAGAGAATGAGAAAATTGGAACTAAGGTCTTATTGTCCGATCATGACATTCCATGAGCGTCCCACATCTTGTATAATTTGCAATGCATTCGCCGTTTCGAATTCAAACGGCAATCGTAAAGAAATTATACAGTGCTCGTGCCCGTGTTCGACACTCAAAAACGCGAATATTTGGCGTGTAGCTGTGATGGAACAGAACGCGCGCGGAATGACAAGGTGCAGGCGAGGGAGTCAAGAGACTGCGATCGTCAAAAAATGCAGGTAAATGCCCTCGCGACGTGATACTTGCATCATGCTCTGTGTATAAATAGCGTGTGTACTGTATACCTACCTGTACGTACCTAAATGAATTTTGGCTCGCATGTTCAGCTCAATTGAAAGTCTCTATGCTACATTTAATTCGACGCCAATAAATTTTAGCTAATAGTCAATGAATATACCGTCGCAGCGGTATGATTAAATACTTTAATCCTGTGTATTAAAGAGCGGGAACATTGTTTTGTTGTTTAATCGCAGACAGCTTAGATATTGTTCACCTAATCTAACATAATAACCATTAAATTTTAATGAAAGTTAAAATAATCCTAGTAGTTTATTGGTATACAAATCTACGTACATATTAAAGAACAGAACACTAATCTGATCGGATCGGACTTTATGAAAACCGTCTGACGTTAAATTGCAATTGATTGAACAAATAGGAATTTATATGTAATAATAATTTTGTCAAACAGACCTAAAACTGGCAGCAGGAAGTAGAAGTACCTAGACGTGACAGCGATAGGTGAACAATTCTAGAAATCTGATTTCTAGCAATGGTGCTTAATCGAAAGCAGTAAAGGCATGCAATGAGTGGTTATCGTTATGTATCGCCTTTGTGCTAGTTTGTGCGATTCCAGCTTCACCGCTCGCTTCCAAAGTTTACGTACATAGGAAACGTACAACGAGGGGATTTATAACATTGTGTTCACACGAAAGATGTAGCCTGTTTCTGCCCCCACTTCCCCTGTCTCGGTTTCCTTCCTACGACGAATAGAAGACAAACCGTCCCACACTTCAACTTGGGACTTAATTTGTAGGCGACAGGGCTTCTTTGCTTGCGTCCTCTTTGCATATGGCCCGCGCTAAGAGTAGATAAACCGCATATTAATACGTGTAGCGAGTATTAAACGTCCGCATTCAGAATGGCCACATTTTACCCTAATTTGTTTTAAGTACCTAATTATATAGGCGTCCGGTAAAACTAATGCGAGGCCATTCTGTGTGTACATTCTGTATGCACACAATACCTACAATGTTCATGAAAGCATTCTCTGCCTAACCGGCCGGCATAATCGTAACGTACATTCATCCTACGCTCTTCTCTCTAATAAATGCAAACTGCGTTATATAAATAAAATACTAGTACAAACTCGAGACCAATGTTAAATTATGTGTTTATGATGGTGTGAACAAGACTGGAAATGATGTCGTAATATTATGTGAATGACAATGTCTTTCGTAATAAACATTTTGTAATTTTAAATAAGCACTATTCGTGCACTGCCATCTCTATAGACGGATGAAGCGCGACGTATTAATAGTTGTTTATCCTCAGTTATCCTCAGTAGACGGCATGTCGCTGTCTTCAGAACACTCCAGTACCTTTCAGTATTTTCGACAACAAGGCGATCTTGCCCCACCTACTCTTAGTTTTAAATCCTATAAAACTTAATGATCTTTGAACAAAATTTTAAAGTTTATGTTGTATATTTCTTGCACCGTTAAAAATTTCAAAAACCTCAAGCTGAAAGATACGCGACAGGATTAAGTTTCTTTGAGTTTATTTACACAAACGGGATACTAAAGATAGTATAAGTTTATTTAAAATATACTCTTTTTTATTTCTACTCTTTCAATTTCTACTTTTTTGCTTTCCAACATTCATAGTTCTAAAACCAGTAAATCGCATAAAAGTCAAAAACCTTTACATCCTTTGTGAGATTGAAAACTACAGTCAGTCGACGCCGAGCTGCAATCAATGAAATCAATTTTCGTGACACGTTGCGCGTTGTCAGACAACAACTTGAGAAGATAGGCACGTATCGCGGCCAAAAGCAATTTAATACAATGTCGAATATTGTAGCCAAATTATACTTTTAGCCGGAAAGTTTATACGAATCGGCTATTAATTTCCTAAACAGCAATAACCGAGGCGAACTTTGAAGATGTGCCCATAAATTTTACGCCAAAAAAAATGCGAAGAGGGAACGGTGGCGGGCGCCGCTCCCGCGCCTCTTCGCACGCACACCGGCCGCGACAACTTTGTTGGAGGCATTTATCAATGGATTCTACCTTTGAACCAGTGCCAACGGAACCCCGCCCTAATATCGACGGAGCCAGACGGCGCGCCGTAGATTGCTGCACCAGGCTCTTTCCGCTAATCTGTGAAACTAAGGAATTCATTGATTTCTGATTGATCTCCGAAAATTGTGGAGTAAATTGTGTTTTTTTATTGTTGTTACTATTTTCGTAGCGATTCCATCAATCCATTCCGGAATCCATCGTTTTGAGGGCCTAGGACTAGATAACCCTTCCAGAGGTTCATCGGAAAAATGTTTTTTTCTTCTAAATAATACTTGCCTGATCGTTTTTTTGTAGATGGATTAGTTGTTCAAAATGGCACAACTGTTGTGTTCAAAACTGCGTCGAATGCTGCAATGCAGTTCAAAATCGAACCACGCATTTACAAATTACAAGTAATCACAATTCAAAAAAGTTCAAATAGTTTTCGTTCAACATAACTAAAAATTATTATTCTCAGATATTTGAAAGTAGCAGGAAAATCCAAGGATGGCCTTCAGTGTTAACAGTTTTCAAGATTTTAATATCAGCTGACTATTGGCTTCATAATAATCCATACCTATTTCTACCAATCGACTGATTTTACTTATAAAGGTTCGCAGCTCAAGGTAAAGACGAAAATGAAAAGAAAACAACGGGGTCGCAGAGAACGTGAACGAATTAAATAGATCCGATGTAGCGTGCACATGACAAGCTAGCTATAGCCGCTAGCCGCGCTGCGAGGTTTCGTGGCGGCGCGATCGGCTCAGCGGCCAACCTCAAATCAGATATCGATGCTGCCTTGCGTAACCGGCTTTTAAGGCTTGTCCGGAAATTGCTTTTTAAGTTAATAGCTCCGCTTTTTGCACTCGCCACAATCCTTAATGTTATCTTATCAATCATATTCTCATAAACTCACAATTGGTTCAAAGTTTATCCACTTTTATGGTCGATATTTATTTATACGGCTCCACTATTACACACTAGTACTTACTACAACAATCTCCTGTAATATTTTATCTATGTCTTCATTCAATATTATAGCTCTTATTTATGCGAGACAAACTTGTGACGTAATAGTTGTTAGCTTAAATATTCCTCGCCTGGCTGATACTCATTAAATAGAACTGGCGACAACTATACAGCGTAAACGGCGAAACGGAAAGAAGTATCATCCATTCATAGCATCCGGGCGAGGAAGAATCCGCCGCCGACGCGGGCTTGAGGCAGGACGTCGTTAGCGACAGTCGCGGTGGACGAAGGCCGCTGCGCACTCGCAGTGTCGCTCACCTCGTGACCTGTGAGCCACCTACCTGGTTAAGACGGTCAGCTAGTTGAGAAGGGTTCAGGTTATACCACTCTTGCAATGTCGGTGGAAATCTAAGTAAGTTCTAGCATGTTTCTTAGCTGATAATTTAATTAGAAGACGTTTACAATACATCTAAAATACAAATTCAAGGTCATTTTATTAGAATCTTTTAATTGGTAATATACTCATAACGTGAAATCATTGCTGTACTCCCGAAGAACTCTGAGTATTGACGACACGTACTACAGCAGGCAGGTCAAACTGTCTGTCAGATGCCAAAGAAGTAAAATTTAACTCAATATTCTCACAATATGCAATTATGTTAATGTATGTAAATTATGGCAGTATTCAGTACTGTGAACTTATGATTTTGAAATACTTTCGAGAGTATTTACGCTACTGCTAAAGAAATACATAAAAATATATTTTCAGTTTGAAAATAACAACCGAAAATATTAGGAAACACTCCATAAAACATTATAGCCACATTTTTATTTCTTGCGACTTGAATATATTTCTTGTTCTTTTGCAAACTATGAATCCCCATCAGTGGCAGTTGTCGCTTGTCAAGGACATAAGGCAATGTCAGATACGGTGTGCCCCCACCCCGAACTTCAAGCCACGCGGCCACGTTTGCGTGGCCATGGCATCGCTTTCAATCCGTCAGGTCAATTTATTTGACATAAATTGACAGCCGTCAAATTGCAATTTCGACCACGTGCGTCACAAATAAAGGACACCCAACGCGCCTGCTATTGAACGGTCACGGAGACATATAAAGTATATGTATTCTTGGAGGCATATTTATTTAAAAAAAAATTATTTTAATTTTATTTCATTTATTTTATGATTATTTCATTAAAATATCCGGCGAAGAGCGCGACACTCCTACGCTCGGGATGTACCGACTCTCGGTGGCTACAAGCCACTCAAGCCAGTCGCCGCCGGTTCTACCGCAAACCTACCAAGTAACAAATGACCGTTTTATTCTATAATTTACATGGCTCTAAAGCCCAATTAACGTCGACCATATTTTTGCAAAGTGTACAGTCAGAGTGAGTGAACAGCAGAGAGCGCCAGGGCGTGTACCCTGTACAGTACACTCAATGCTTAATACGTAAAATACAACACATACATTTGTTTTTATGTCAATATACAAAAGGAAATTATATTTTTTAATTATTATCTATCCATTATCTACCAATGTGATGTGTTTGAATGATAATGCATTTTATCTAATACGTTTCAGTGTTACTTCGGAGATCTACCGGGAACGAGTAGAATTGTGGTTTTAGGGATTATATTCCACTAAGCTGTGCGGATTTGTGGCAATCTGGATTAACCCAGACAACGTCAGAATATGCATAGCAAGATCGGATTATCGACAATTAAGTACTCATTAATATCTATCTGCTATCCGCGACCGGATCAATATTAATGTGGTTAGCAAACAAACAAACATGTTCGAAATTCACACAAAACTGTTTTCTACGATTTGTTTTTCTGCGACTTGCAAATAACTCTAGTAGGTATTGCTCGACCAAGAACACAATTGAATTAGGCTGCTATCTTGCCCCATATCTCGTGACCCAAGTGGCCCGTAGGCCCCGTGATATTCCATACGAACCTACTTATGTTTACGCACTGGCACTTATCTACGAGTGTAATAAGCGTAAATAAATTGTAATAAATTGAAAAACATAAAAATGACTACAAATAAATAAGTCATAGCATTTTAATTTATCGATGTCTTAAGGTGGTCTTACATTTTTGACTGGCAAAGTGATTTTACTGATAATTATAGTGTTAATCCTCCAGATCCTGAAGTCAGTTTCGGATTATTAAGTTGCGGGGCAGTATTGTGGGTAGGGTGCGACGAGTGCGTAGTGCTAGTGTAGTGTGAGTGGTGTGAGTAATGTGGCACTAGTTAGCCGTCCACGAAGGCCAGCCGCCGCTCATTGTTCCAAATTGCTGTGGACACGGAACGGCGAGGGCCCGCGTGATCCGCCTTCAACTGGACGAGCTTTCACCAAAATCCAGATTGCTCTGTGTCGGAGCAGTGGTTATTATCTAGATCTACTTAGCAGATTATATTTTGTTAAGTTTCGTTTCTAACACTCTTTATTGGTAGTTTTACTGCTAACATCCTATAACAAAATTATCATACTAAAAATTTACATCGTTCTTACCAAATGTGCGAGTAGGTATCATGAAATTACAGCGCTGGTTTAATCCGATATCGACGATAGAATTAGTCAATCAATCCCGGGCGGGAGTGGCCCTCTGCACTACGAGTCCGCATTAATCTATCCCTGACATAGAACTCAAGGTGCCACCAATAATTGATCAATCAACGCTGGTAATGCACATGAATGAAGCAATTCAATGCTCTATTCGGAGATACCGGCTGAGTGAGGTTTGTTAAGCGTAATGGAACAACAATTCAGTAAATAAAATGCCTATCTGTCGTGTTCCTTATCAGGAATACTAGTGCGTATTTGTGGTGAATTTAACGAATTTAAATAATTAATGAATTTTGGAGTCGAAAAGTTTTTCTGACATAAATAATATTGAATACGGCTAAAAAGCATATTCATATTTTTCCTCGTATAGGTACGAGTACATTCGAAACTCTTAATAAAAAAAGTTGAATACAACTGGGAACTAATGAAACGTTTCACAGATACTGTAATATTATTGGGAAAACAAAAAGTTAGTTACGATGAATCTATTCATTCTGTAAACCGCGGCAACTTTATAAAAACTCTGCTGTATCTCTGTAAACACGTCTCTGTTTTCGAATCTCATGAAATAGACATATTCCACTTCATCAAATCTAATGTTTACTTTCTAGTGTTATTACAAATGATTTAATTCACTGATTCGCGACTGTCTGTCATTCGTGACTAGACTAAGTCACAAATTAGTAAATTCCAGTTCGTTTCCTGTACCTATGATACACGGAACTCCACGAGACAACGTTAGTCATAGAGAACAACATAACTGTCAGTCATTCTACGATGTATTGTGTATAATATTTTTTTTTTTCGGACAGTGAAAAGATACTTACGTTTTTTGAAGTCAGAGGATTTTTGTTTTTTTTTAACGCTTACCAACCTCTTTCTTTCTTTAAGGTAACATATACTCATCTAGCATTTTAAAATTATCATAACTAATGTTTATTTAACTCATAACCCTTGTGGCGTAGTAGTTACCAAACCTCTCCATCGCTCTGATGGTCCCGGCTTCGATTCGCGAGGGGGCAGAAAGTTTATTTGATATAATATTCACAAAACTTTATCTCGTCGGCTAACAAATATTTATTCCAGGTGGTCCAATATTCCACTACAATTTTTAATTTCTTGAACATTTCGTGCACTCCAAGGGTGGCGCGCCAGGGCGCCGAGCGGAGCCGGAGCTTATCAGGTGCCAGGTTGATAAGTGAGTGACGACATAACTTTTATAGAAAAAAGCGTTACGCAAATAAATGTGTTTAATGATCACTACAAAACTTGTGTCAAACGAGATTGTTGAAATATAGTTGTTTTATTTTTATTTAACACTTTATGCAGGTCCTAGAAAACTTAAAAGTAACAGCAATTATTAGAAACTTGTAGGTATAGAGGTGTTTATTTCATAATGAAACCTCTTCCAACCTCTTCCAGCAGACCCGGGTCGGTAAAAAGAAAGCACATATTTAGTGCGCACTTAAAATTAATAACAAATGAATAATAAATAAATTTTCAATAATAAAAATAATGCTACTAAGTATACCTACAATAAGATATCAGATAACCATATAATATAACCTATAATAAATGAATATATATATAACCATACAATACACACAGTACCGTAATACATGAAGTCTTAAGTTAATTTGTTCGGAACAAAATATTGAAACCAAGAGTATAATAAATATACTCATATTTAAAACGATATGAACGACTTTAATTAAATTGTTTTTTTCAAAATTATCTTTTTACTGTTTGCCTCGACCCGCGAGCTGCCTGTAGAATTTCTCATGCAAAACAGTTAGTCCGTGGCTTCGTGAGTAACTAACCAAGGTAGTCCTTTGTTCAACTAATCTGGTTTTGTGCATGTTTTATGAAATGAAAGAAATTTTCATTTCCGTACGATGTAATACTTTTATTATCTTTATTATTGTCCTCCACTTTTTAAATACTTTCTTGTTTTGAAATGAATAGTATAGTTCTATTCCAAATGCTATTCCGCACGTTAGTGACGATTCGCTGAAATGAGATTGAAACGAAATAGCATTCAAATAGAAAGATGAGAGTGAGAGATGAGCAATTAGTAAAGCGTACAGAATCAACACGGCTGCTAGGGTTACCCGTAATGGCCGTGCCGCCTCAAGTAGGTTTTGTTTTAAGGCTACATTCACATTATCACACATTACGGTTACTATTTTTAACGCGGGTGAAACCGCGTGGAACAGCTAGTTAATAATATATTTAGTGAAAAATATGGACATTACTTACTACGCTGCAATAAACCACGATGCAAGGTATGCAAACCCTATTGATTGAACTAGGTTGCCTGGATTCGCACTCTAGCTATCGAACTTTTTATTTGTTCTAAAAGGCAATCTCGTGAATTTAACTACTTTCGAACAGACGTTAAAAGTTATTTACTCTCGTGAAACTCAGAGGTTTTAGATAGCTGTCGAGGCAAGTTTGTCATTATTATGCAACAGGGTGGGAGGGTATAGCAGGATTCGAGTATATCGCTATATCTTTGTAGCACTATATTGTCAAAGAAAATTTATTTCCTTAATTATTGCAATTTATAAACCAACATGAGGCGATGACTGCGTAGTGCGGGTACGTGCAGCAATGCGATTGCGATAGACGTAGCACTTCTACGTCAGCTCTTCTGCTACGAATTTTTGCGATCATTTTACTATCAAGTGTGGCAAGCAGGTCACGTCTGTTAAATCTTATTTGTAATAACATTAAAATAATTATGTTATGTGCCATAATTGTGACCACGTTATTGTAGAAACTTCGGATTCATCTATTTTGTATGTAAAAGTTTTCGTAACCTAACTAACACCTCACAGTAAAGTGAATTTGTATACAATGAATTTTTTAATGCCGACCTTGAGCAAAAACTGTATACTTTGATTTAAGTTTAAATAAATTTGTAATTTTCAAATAGGCTAAACTCTTTATTGTTTGTTATTGGCTAAACTCTTCTTTGTCTATTGCATTTTCAAATGCAATCGTACTTAAGAAGAAACTCCAGTCAAACATCGGAGCTAAAACATGTACACGCACACACTATTTACTTCTTAAAATCAATGCATACTAATAAGAAAAAGTATAAGGATAGTTATATTTTTTAATAAAAAACGAGTCGTTAACCCACATACTTGTACATGTCATATCAACGACGATAAGCATCATCGCCCGTATGCGAATACAGAATACTCATTATGTTCATTGCCATATAATTAGTGAAGATAAGCAGGAACCAGAAATAGCGCCGCCGCTCTATCGATTAAAGAAAACCTTCGATTTCTCAAGTGTTACGAATCATGTTAACGAGTAGGCTCTAGGCTCTCGGCGGCAGTCGTGGCCTAGTACGAGTGTACACGTCTGGGTATCCGAAAAAAATCCGAAACAGTATTGGTTCCGTCACGGTAGAGAAGTGTGATAAGCGTGGACGTGCAGGTTTCATAGGGAATTGTCCTTGCTGCTTATTTTTGATATAATGTAATATATGAATGTTGTTACAATTTTTATATTTAAGATTTTATTAACACCTATCTCTAAGATTGCAGTTGCAACAGTTGCCACAAACATAATCGTTTGTTGCATCAAATAGGGTACACAAATTAGTTGACGTACATCATGCATACCTGGTCGGATATTGGTTGGCATGCTATAATTTATATTTACATACACAGCAACAGCTGTATTAGTACCTAAGCATTTTTACTGAATTTCATTTACGAACACTATGTAACGAGGAAATCTTCCCCTGTGCTGGTTCTACTGAAGTCGTTTAATTTTAGAGAGAGGTGAGACTGTAACAAGTTTAAATCTCTCATTCACGTTTTAAACTGTGTTGTTTATCGAGACAGCTCGATGTAATCTGATCGCACGGAGCCGCACCGGCCGCGACCGGCGGAAGTGATCGCCACCTCGCCTTAAAACACCCTATTGTATCGCCATGGAGGCATTTAGGTGGTGTCGGGGCTTGAAACTAAAATTTTTCAGTCGGAAAGTGAAGGTATAGCGGGAATTATACACGGAAATATTGAATACAAATAACAAACAGCACAAATTCGCCTTGTTTACCTTTTTCAGTTTCAGTAAATATTTTTGTATCAAAATCACGTGTGCACGTCAGCATCCGGCAGGGTTGAAATCAATATTGACAAAACGCTGCAAATTTTGCGTTGTAGCTGGCTAATAATTAAGTCGGAATCCTTTTATACTTAGTACCAATTCCGATCAATACCTATAATAAATTCAACTGTAAAGTAATAATTACTTTTTATAATTTTATCGTATCGTACATTTTAATATTTTCCAACAATTCCTTGGCGATATAATGGTAGGGTACAGAGCTGTATGGAACAGAACGGATACAATCTAGTAATTAAACTGCGGCAATGCATAGTTTTCCAGACGCCCTCGCCTCTGCCTGGGGGAAGGGTGAACGGAAATAAATGCATGTCTTAGAGCCGCATAGCGCCTACGCCTGTCTATGTAGTATATGGCAAGACAAGAATAGCGTTGTATCGATCATGTTAATTAAGGCTGTCGCCGCGTTACTG
>DWQK01001345.1:0-15920 GCA_018231225.1 Noctuana stator
AATGTTGGAACATAATATCATCCGTGTTTTATTAGTCGGTAGCGTGTTAATAAGGTCTAAACGCCTGTTGACGACCCTTACTTAATAGCCTTACGTGTCTGCATTAACGTCATAATTAATAAGTTGCCATTTAAAGGGTCATTTATTTGAATTCCTGTAGAACTCTGATAAGTTCTATTAAGAACATATTATCGAGCATGTAGAGACACAAAATGATGACAAAATTTTCCAGCTTGCCTCCATTAATCCATGTCATCCGGACAATACCTGTCTGTCAATAAGCGGCACTACCACCTGCCCCCCTTCGCCCCACACCCTCAGCTCGTGAACTGCTTAACGATCTACGTCTTGATTGATTGTTCTACGAGTGGACTTATACACCGAACATTGTATTGTATGTAACAACTACTCGAACTATGATAACTATGAACTATCGTAAGATGGATTAAGTGACGGTCTTAGTCCTCAGGAGTAGCAACGCATTTACAATCTTAGGCTGGCCTGCATTACTTTTTGGAGTTGAAAATAGATGGGATCTATGGATTGCAGAGAAAACAACTGCATTTAATAAATAATGCATTACTTAATGTTTAATAATTCGAATATGTTTATAATATTGAATCATCACAGGAGGTTCGGCCGGAGCCGACGCACGCGGCGTAAGCCATGCGGTGCGGGATCTGGCTCTGCTCGAACAGCCCCGAGAGCGCGGCGTGCTGGCGGCCGCGCGCGAACACCGCCACGTCGTCGCCGCCGTGCGTCTCCGAGTCCAGCGGCACCTCGGCGTGCGACCGCCACTGCAACTCGCCGTAGTCTCGCTCCTGCGTCACATCCGTGCGGGCTCCGTCCGCGGGCGGCCGGTGGCCAGGCCCGTTGGTGTACGAAAGCGTCATGTACGGAACGCCATCGTCGCCTAGGTCATCGGACGGCCCCAGGATGTCGCCGCCGCGATGCGTGTATCCGCTAAAAGCCATAACGTGAGCGTGGTCCGACGTCACTACTATGAGGGAATCTTCCTCGTCGAGCAGCTCGGTCGCGCGTTCCGCCGCGGCCGCCAACTCTATGGTTTCGTCGAGCGCAAGTTGCACGTAGTTATCATGATGAGCGTGATCGATGCGTCCTCCTTCCACGAACAAGAAGAATCCTTTGTCGTTGCGGCTGAGCGAGCGAATGGCCACCTCGGTGAGCTCTGCGAGTGTGGGCTCGGTGACGGGGTCCGCTTGCAAGTTGTACTGCATGTGACTGCCCTCGAACAGACCTAACAAATACTCGGGTAGTTCCTCCTTAGCACTCATGAGCTGTTCACGGTTCCACACATATTGATATGTGACGTTCCGCAATTTCTTGTCCGTTTGCCACTCCTCTATTAAGTTGCGTCCATCCAACCTTCTACCCAATGTGTCCTCTTCATCATATACAGTGTTGGGTAAAAATTCACGTCTGCCACCTCCCAATATTACCTGAAAATTAATAATTTTTTTCGTTTCTCTTACAAAGGGAGAACAATATACAGTAAAATGTGAGTACATCATAGATGGCTGTAAACTGCTCATATCATGGACATTTCCATACTTTGGTGGCCTAATTATTACCCTCATAACGTTAACCTACTAAACATGCAAATACGCCATTTTATAGTAAAAAGAGGCTCTGTCACTTCGTATTCGTAGATTGACACAGATTTTTAACACTTTCGTCAACTTTGGCGGTTGGCGATTCGATATCAAGGAATGAAAGTACTGTGAGCAATGTACTCGTATGTTACTACGAGTATGTCCCCGTTGTGGCTCAAAGTATGTTATGCATTGTACGGTGCAGTGACCTTGAACTGGTTGCCGGGCTCGTCGCGGACGAGCTGCAGCGCGATGTCGGCGGCGCCGGGGCAGGCGCTGGCGGCGTCCGCGTCGCTCTCCCAGTCGCGGTCGGCCACGTGCGCGAACACGCCGGCCGGCGACGCGTGCGTCACTCGCGTCGTTGTCACGATCCCTTGTTTTATGCATATACATTACATTGCATCTTATGTATCATTTTTAACATCATTAATTTAAAATCAGTTTACGATTAACTATTCAAGCGAAAGCTCCATACCGGCATCCCTGCCATCAGCGAGCGCCCAGGTGGCGATAGAGTGAACATGATGTTCCGGGCTGACGTCACAGCTCCGGCGCGCCACGTGGGCGTTGACGCCGATGGTGCCGACGTTGTTCTTCGTCCCGCACAGGTACGCCGTGGCCGTGCACGCAGAGTCCGGAATCTGCCCGTCTACGCAGTACGTCTGCAAGTTAACTACGTGACAGATGTTGTGATGTCAACTGTATCATGGACGCGTGTACAACGCGACCAACGGAAACAATTTTATTGCAAAAATGTCATGATCAGGAACTACGAGTACAATTTAAATTCATCATTTAAATTTCTGTGACGTTTTTCTTTATTGATTCACACCATTAAAAAACCAGTAACGGATTGTCCAAGCCAATCCAACCTCGAATAGGTATTATAGTTTCATGAGAACTGAGAATACCTATTATAGTTTAATGAGAACTAAGGTGATCGGCTCAAATAAAGGGTCTCTGTCATCCATACCTTACCTTAGCAAGGCCAACGGTGGGGAAGGTCTCGAAGGCGAGCTGTGCCTCTTCGCCCGTCTGGTTGCGACGCTGGCCCAGCAGAGTGCGCGCAGCGGTCAGCGTGGGCACAGACATCCCGTCGCCAAGAAACAAGACTAGATTGCGCGCCTTGCCGAGTCCGCTGCGCTCCAGCCGCTCGATGCTCGCCTGCGCCTCTTCCGACCAGAACATGGGGTCTGATTCCCTCACATTTTTAGGAGCTCCCCATCGTTTTGAATTACGTAAATTTCTGTGATATTCATCGAACTCTGAAAAGTTTTCGTAATGTGCTTGCAATAGGTTGTTTACATCAATGTAATGCACTACGAATAGGCCCTGCCAATCGTAATGACGAGTATACGAATAGGCGTGACTATGTGACTAGTGAACAACTTCCGGAGGCGTTATGTTTCTTTAGTGATTCGATTTATTTTCTAACCATGATAATATTTAATTTGAAGATCAACAATTTAACGACAGAGGTTCTTTTTAGAAGACCAGGAAAACTGCGTCCTTAAAAGTATTTCAAAATTTAACCGAAAGTGGTAGTCATGTGAAGTCCACCTACTCGTGCCTACTCGTACCTACTCGTATATTCAACCTAAAAGTCGGACCACCATCAGTTGGATAGTAGTAATTGTTGGATTAAAACAATAAAATTCATGTAGTAAGTAAATGTAAGCAAGTATAAGGTTCATAAAAGTAATAAGCTTTAGGAGTACGAGTATGTCTTAAAATACTGATAGCTACCCAAAGACGGTGGAGCGATCGACAGCAATACCAACAGGAAACCAACGTAAGATAATGTTTGTTGTGTCATTGTTTCTAAGGACCGTCTTTATTTAAATATTCAATTATCACCGGCTACTGTACGCACATTTCACAACAGAACTGAACTAACACTGAACTGATTTCTGCTATTTTGCATTCGTACATTACATAAAGGTGTTCGAGCAGGGCTGCCCACTTATTTTATGTCAGTGTTAAATTGTTAAGTTAAATTTTCTTCCAAACTACAAAATCGAAATTGTAATTCTCGCAAAAAAAAAATTCCGATACTATTTTTAGCTCCGAGCCGTAGTTCATCATCGCTATAGCTGAAAACCACCATCATAATACAATGACATCGCAATGAACCGTACAGATTGCATATTGATCGTAGGAACAGTTTGAGCACTAAAGTAGGGTAGTATGAAGCTATTCACACACATTTATAATTCTGAAAACTTTGAACGTTCGAGTATAGGTACGAGTGCATACGAACGTAATGACTGTAGTAGTCATGCCTTAAGGTTATAAAATTTTACTGTAGGTCCATAATAGTATTTATTAATATCCTTTATATTTCTACCCAAGGAAGGGATACAATATAAAAAATGTGGCGGTAAGTTAAACACAGTATCTAATGTTTAACATTTAGATTTACAAAATCTTTCCTAAGATTTGGTAGTTAAATACTCATTTATAGTGTAATAACATCGATCAATAATAAGATAATAAATAAAATTATATTATATATATTATTTATTAACGACCCGTGTAGTGTAGTGGTTACCACGGCAGGCCACCATTCGAAGGGTCCCAGGTTCGATCTCCGTCGGGGCAGTAATTTACAATATATGATGAATTTAGATTTCGGTTCTCGGTCTGGCTGTTTGTGCAACCACGCCACAGGGAATCCTAGTGTGGGGCTGTGAGTGTGAAGCGTTATTATTAAAAAATAATAAGAATAAAAGTAAAGGGTATTGGCATCCCTACTGTGCTCGTACAATCTGCACGCCGCTCTCGAGGTGTATCTGACAGCGATAGCGGCCGCGGAGATCCATATCAGTTCCGTACCATTTAATTTTGATGTTTGAATAAAATTCAAAAGTATGCTAAAACCTTTTTGTGTGTCCTAAAACCTTGTACCGAATCAAAATGATAGGCTTTGAAATAGATTTACTGACATGATCTGTATGACACCTAAAACAAGTTTTAAAATAATTTTAGATACTATACCGAAGCTACATATAGCTACATACGTGTAGAGGTTATTAAGTGAGCCTTTATTCCGATTTTTCAATATATCGTACGATTATGAGATTTTACTTGTTTAACACACTGACGACGCAAAGAGAATATTGACCTCCAATACTTGTGTTTACAATGTTCAAATGGAATGATCTACAAATCTAATTTAATAGAGACGATTACAGAAGACGCATGTGAGGGTCACAGCACATTCGCGTGCGACGTACGGCGCGTCCCCCACATCCCGACTTGGCGCAATCTCCCAGTAATAGTTTCCACAACTAAGAGCCGCCGAGCACGACCACCCTTCACCATAAATCCTACATCCAGGGCGTTAGGGCGGAAGGGCGTTACGATAGCAACGCATCTCGAGGCGCGGTGCTTTGACTTCAATTGAATTTATTAAACGGCCCCGTGACCTCTCAGATAACTATTTGGGGACAGCCTTTTATATTTGTGGGGTGTTTTTCCTTAAATCGATTTTTTTCCTTAAAACGATTTAAAAAGGACTGTTAAAACTACGGAGATCAAATTTTAATGTGACAACAATTTCATCTATTCTCTTCGTTTGATAAGCACGAGGGTCAGTCCGGCTTGCGCGAGCTGGTTCACCGTGATGCTTAGCTCCTTTCACTCTCTCCAGTCCACCGTACTATACAGTACGTCGTATGCAGTCCACTCCACGCAAACACGAGCGCACTACACCCGACAGCCGCCACCGCGCAAATACGTCTTTTCACGCCATTTGTGCGCAAATATTCGCGCTCGCGGCTTTGTTCGGGCGCTAATCCTCGCTAAATTAACCAACTCTTTTGACGCGGGTTCAAATACGAGATGCTTCTATTCTTTTCAATAGCGGAATTAATTTAGTACGAGTACGTGACACCTTCACCCATCCGCATCGGAGCAGCGTGGTGGAGTATGCTCCAAGCCTTCCCCGGTTGTGGGGAGAGACCCGTGCCCAGCAGTGGGACATAAAAAGGGTTGAAGCCAATAATAACAATAACGCTTCACACTCACAGCCCCACACTAGGATTCCCTGTGTCGTGGGTGCCGTGGACACACACAAACATACAGATATAAAATACACAAACACCTGGGTGTGGACCGAGAACAGAAAAATAAATTCGTCATTCAAATTTCTGCCGCGCCGGGGATCGAACCCGGGACCCATCGAATGGTGGACTGGCGTGGTGACTACGCCACGCGGGTCGTCATTATGTTAAACTAGCTTGTGCGCGTGACTTCGTCCGCGTGGGATGGGTGACCGCTAGTGGCTAATACATGCGCGCTTCCGTGCTTCGGAGCGCACGTTTCTTATCGGATGCTCGTCATACAAAAGTTTCAGGTATCAGTCAATCATTCAGGACAAGCAAACAAACAAACAAATAAACAAACATTTATTTGAACGTGTGCTGATCATACAGCGGTTCCGCGCCTACAGTTCCGCGGCGGAGATCTAATGTGCTATCGGTATGAGAGTAAAATGTTAAGATCGCGTCACGATTTCAGCAAAGTCAGTTTGTTACTTTAGAAGCTATGATGTTACAGACAGACATACAGATCCCAATTATTTATTCGCTCTTTTCGCGTTGGGAGTTATAGAAAAAATCATTAATACGATACTCCAATCAAATTTAAAAGTTATGAAAGTCGTACCACTTTATTTTATTAACACTTAAACGAACTTTTTTCAGGTTTGGCATTCTTCTACATATTCCTACCAGAAACGAAGGGAAGAACATTGCAAGAAATAGAGGATTACTTTTGCGGCCGGACGAAGACGCTCAAGAAGATAAGCTCGCAAGCCGAGAACGCGTGAAATAAATAATTGTTGTGTCGGGGCATTCGAAAGATTGTTGTTGCCGAGCAATGTGAAATAATTGTTGTATATGGGAACATGAAAAATTGTTGTTATGTGATATTGTAATGGGAACAACGTTGATATTAGAATAGAGTTAGTATGTATTGTTAGCCTGAAAGATTTTTAGAATAAAATGACGTCACAAAGTATCTATAGATTAACATTGAATATGTTTAGTTTAAAGTATGTTCAGCGAGAATTAATAAATACCTATTATTATCCGTTCGTTTGTTCAGTGGAGAAGTGATCTATGAGGAAGCGTTTAGTGAATATAATGATGAATACGAGTCTATGAAGCTAGTATTTCTCCATTTAGTACATTGGTTAGATGTATGGGCAAGCACTCGGCGCCATATCACAATCAAACGAGCATGCAGGCCACCTGATGTTAATGAGAAAAGAAGTCTTTTGAGGTAGTAGTTGGATGCTACTCATGAGGTCGTCGAGATGATCGCCTCAAAGTGTCCGGCATTCGCACTTCCCCAATCGAAACACACTTGCTTCACGGAGGGTTATGAGGGTGGCGGTGGTACTGCATTGGCCGAACTGTATAAGTTCTATCGCTTATTTAACTAGGTATATTGTAAAAAAACGGCCAATAAGACTTAGCGCCCTGGACCGTGGGTCCCTTGGCCCATTATACCGCTGTTAGTAGTGGCCACTTCACTGAATGCTCTTAAATATAAAGTAATATAAAATTAAATAATCCTAGTGACTGAAGCAGCCTTATTCAAAGTTTACATCGAAAATGTAATTTTGACCGTTATTCGGTTCGAGCAATTATTTCTAAGAATTTTTGGCTGTAATTGTGCTTGTAATGTGAGCTTATAATATTCATTTTAAATTAGGTACATTCAAGTAGATTAAATTGACACCAAATTAGTGTAGGCGGATTGAGTATGTTGATTTACTTATATTATAATATATTTACTGTGTATAATTTGCAAAAGTATTATTTTCTGTTAAATAGCAAAGTTTTAGATATAGTCGAGTCGAGGATTAGAAAGTAGAACCTTGTTTTAGAATAGTGCCATTACAAATAGAATTAGAAAAGTTATTTATTTTTATATGTATATACATAGTGTAGGTGTTATATATTGTACATAGACAAATATTAACAGTAATAATTTATATTTTATGAGATTTGTAGATACATCATTTTGAAGATGTCTTTGTTGAAACTGTGTTGTTGAAAAGTACATAATATTATGTTTCTTTTAGTCGAGATATTTAAGAATTTAAGCATTTTATGTGAAGATTTATTATATATCCATGTTTGTATGTTTGTAAACAGCTGAGTGTTCTTTTTGAATTCTGAATTTAAATAAACTGTGAATGGACGTGCAAGATATTTTTGTTTCATTTATCATTATCCATTTGAACTATAGCAGCTCTGATCTATAGAATTTATAATTCAACATAAGAAATAAAAGAAAGGAATAAAAGTTATTAATTTACTACACAATAGAAACGACAGGCAGATCTTAGAGAAATTAGTTACCTATAAAATTGAAATAATTATAACCCGATATTATTACGAAAACAACCTACTTCAAAATTGTCTCACACATAGGTACTTTATGGAAATTTGCAAATTTAAGCCTACATAAAATAAAATTATGGTCATAACTGGATCAAACTGAAATGGGATCACACGGCAAGCACGAGCTTTCAGATAAAACAGAAATCAAAGTCCGTTCACCTGTTCGAAAGTTGAGAGGTAACAAACGTAAAAAAATATACAGGCGAATTGGGTACCTGTTCCTTTTGTTTACTTATATAAGTACACAAAAATAATATGTTTTGAAAATGTTATTCGGACGACATAAACGTGACCATTCTACGGACCAATCTATAGTGTATTGTGTGTGGTTAATGTTTTCTAAATGTCCTTTGTTTTCATTCTGATCCAATGAATGAAAAAGGTAAAAATATCGGTCTTTATCAATGTTTTGACGATGGCTGACAACTTTCACAAAGTGCACTAACTCGTTCGGTCCGTGAAACATGACTTTAATGTGTTGGTATTATTTTTTCGTTACATTGTGTTTCATGCGAGTTTTTGGTGCTGATAATATTACCAGTTTATTTAATGGAAAAGGTATGTACAAGTTCAAAAAATGATTATACCTATTTTGTTTTGCTTTCGAGAGCTTGAATTTAATGCGCCTAGCAATTGTATGCCATGTATGTTCTAAAACTACCTCCTAAATATGATTTTAGTAATATCTTTAAGCCTGCTTGAGTTATAACAATACTGTTGATCCTTTGAAACGTTTAAGTTTCGATTTATCCAACTAACCAAGGAAGGTAGGTACATTTTATTGAAAGGTTGCATTTTCTTAGACAGGAAAGTGGTCACACACGCCGATGGTGTAGAGTTCAAGTCCATCTCTCGGGGGATGCTTCTGCGCATCCTGGTAGCCTTCGAGCAGAACCTTCTGTCGCGGTATTCCGGCAAAAAGGTGAAGCCACTATTCACTGCCGACTTTGCCAACAATAAACATACAAGACCATTTATATACCCCAAGGTTTATAAACATGGGAAGTAAAGGTAATATAATGCTGATATTTAATTATGATGATGTTCTTTGGAAACTACACACTATGTCTCAGAGCCCGAATATAATGAGTCGAAGTGACTATATATACCTACTTAGTAATTTTGAATGCTATCTTAATGCAAGCAACTTTCTGGCTTTTTATTCTATTATAAATGAAATTATTTGCTCTTTATTTGATGTTTGCCAATGAGGGACTGGCCAACAACCAAAGAACAAAATGAAGAAGAAAACTGATGATACAAATCAAAACAAGCAAGAAATGTCAATGTCATATAAAGTAAAGTAACCGTAGTCAAGAACTCTACAGCAAAAATAGCATATAAAGCGAAGATTAAAGGGAGTTACTTGTGCTGATGGTTCAATTTTCTCCCAATTTAATATATTTAAGAACCTAATTGAACTGCAGAGTTAATAAATCTTAAGTATATATGTATGGACATTTTGATAGTGCTAAGGATGAGAAAATCTTCAAGCTTGCTGCAAATATATTGTTACGCATTAAGGATTTTAATGAAATGGGTTGAGAATGCAGTCCGAGACAATTTCCACTTACCCCGATCCAGGATTTTGGACAAAAACCTCGTTGATTCAGTTGGGATATGGAGTGTGGGTGAATCTCTCCATGGTTGTGCCGGGACTTGCTTTTGGATTTACTTCAATTGCCATTCCGCAACTAGCAAATTCGAATATCAAAACTACTTTATCGGATCAGTCTTGGATTGGTATGTACCTACCTAATATATAAGAACTTTCATTAAAATGTTTAACTAACGAAATATTTAAGTTAACGTACAAATTACTGTATCCGTTTTATTTTAGAAACCATAAAATTGTCACATGCATTATTTTGGTCCTGAATTTATATAAAAATAAAAACAATGCCCCTTTTATTTTTTCAGCCAGCGTTTTGACACTTTCTGCTCCATTAGGATGTTTAATTAGTGGCTATGTGATAGACAAACTAGGACGGCGTATAATGTTGATCATAAGTCATATTCCAATTGCTTTAGGATGGATTTATACTAGCACGGCAAATTCTTCTTTAGATTTGATAATAGGTAAGAATTTGGAAAATAGTTAATGCTTCAATAGATCGATAAACAAACATTGGTGTTTAGAGATAGATTATCTTCATTTGAATTATTTGAAGTATTTGCTTACACTAATAAACATTATGTTCTAGCCTTTTGTAAGTCTTTAAGATTCATTGCTTAAGTAGTTGTATTGAAGCAAGTAAGATTGCTTTTTTTCAGGGAGAGTTATAACTGGTTTTGGTATGGGGATGGTAACTACCGTTCCCCGCCCGTACATGACAGAAATATCTTTGCCGAATATGCGCGGTGTGATTGGATCTTTCGCTAATTTAGCAATTTCTATCGGCATTATCACACAGGTTCTATGTTATATCTCTTGTATTTCCAAGTGAACTTCTCTCTTTATAATTATTACACTCTACTCTTAATATAATCTTGACTTTTAGGCTGTATTAGGATCCTTCTATAAATGGAACACAATCTGTTACATGTGTGCCTTTTATTCTATAACTCTAATGGCGTTCAATTTTTTACTTCCTGAAACACCATACTATTTACTCATGAAAGATACTTTCGAAAGCGCTGAAGCTTCTCTTAGGAAATTTCGATCTGCAAAGCACAATATAGAAGCAGAGATGGACGAATTGATGGACTTTAAATTAGATAATAATATTCATAGGTACTCTTAGTTTTTTATGGACTATTACCTTCTTTGAATTTTAGTCATATGAACTGTTTTCAATTTATTGCAAATTTAATATGTTGTGTTTAATTTTTTATTGAAAATTTTCAATGCCTTCGCTGTAGCTGTTTCAAGATCTTAAATGTTTGGACAAAACTTAAACTAAATCACGTAGAAATTATAATTATAGGGTTGTTGTTACGATAATATATATATTGTATATAAATTACATGAATTTTTAGATTAACTTGGAGAGAGAAATTTTCTGCTCTGTTCAAACGCTCGGCTTACAAGACATTCTTTCTAATGATGACTTACTTTGCTATTACTCAGTTGTCTGGAATATCTATAATGATGATGTGGACCATTGAAATTTTGGAGGTTGTTTTGGTTCTTCATACTAAATTCTGAAGAAACTTGTTATTCAAATTAATTATTATGATGACACTTGCGTTTTTATTTACAGCGTTCAAAATCAAGTATAGATTCACATACTGGTAATGTTCTTCTTGGCATCACGCGATTGCTTTCTGGCGTGATCACTTCGATACTCATATTTAAAATCGGAAGAAAACCTTTGGCAGTAACATCAAGTAGGTTTGATAAAATTTATAAGAAAGGTTGATCATAGAATTTTTATAATATTACGTAAAATGTTTCTCGTACATTACAATGATTAGGTAGGGTATATCTAAACAGCTGCCTAAAACTAAGTTGTGAAAAATTGAGTGGCAATTAATTTCGGCCTACGGTTTTGGAGTGTCTGGGATACGAGTAAAATCTTTCAAGCATCTTTAATATTTCTTTTGACGTTAATTAATCTACACTTTCTAATTTAGGTCTCGGCGTTGGATTAGTTTGTGTCACTCTGGCTTTTTTCATCCATTCCACAGAAGAGAGAAGTGTTTTTCCCATGATCTGCTACATAGCTTACATAACGTCTGCTACTCTAGGACATTATACTCTACCAGTGCTTATAATGTATGAATTGTATCCGTTACAAGTAAGTGTGACTTAATAAACCCTGCTTCTCTTATAGATATATTCGATAGACTTAATTTTACTTATTATTAATAGTTAAATATTAAAATATTAAAATTGTACCCTTTAGGTGCGTGGCATTCTTGGTGGAATTTCAACTTCTATCATAAACTTTTGGATATTTGGCTCAAACAAGATCTATCCATCGTTGACTGAGACCATTGGTTTTGCAAACACTATACTGTCTTTCGGGGTCTTCTCATTGTTAGGTATTTATTGCAAATTTTTAGTTACCTTGCGGAAGCTTTAGCTACAAATACATTTTGTCTTAATGATGTTTGAATCTCATAAAGACATCTACTAAACTAATCCAGTGTAACTAGTTTCATCTAAACTATTGCACTTAGTAAAATAAACTCGTAGATTCTGGCAACATTCAGATTCTTTCAATATTTGACGAATTTATAACTAACAATCTTCATAAAGATATTTAAATGAAGAATAATTTCACAAACTGATTTTCTGTTTATGCGTATTTTTTATCGGTTCCCAGGCAGCGTGTTCCTATATTTTTACCTTCCGGAAACAAAAGACTTGACGCTTCAGGAAATTGAAGAATTCTATAACGACAGGCGTCCTACTCTGACGTCACAGCGACGAATTATGTCAATGCATGCATTATCAAGGCAAGGGCTTAAAAGATCGGACACAGCCAGTAAATCATTGATTAGAGTAACAGATAAATATAAAAAAGGAATACAAGATAACACTAAGGTACCAGGTCATACTGATAAAGCTGATGGCTCGACCAGTAATAACCCTGATGGGAAGAATTAAATCAAATAATTTATTTGTATACCGACAGGTGTAGAAAGTGTTAAAATAATAAACAACTATTTTCTTTTCTATTTATGTACCAAGAATGATAAGCATTTGTTCTGGAAAAAATCTACTTGGAAGGAAGAAATAACCACTTAGTGATACCTGTAGAAAACTTTATAGTACCATTAGATGTACATTTAATAAAAAAAACAACACTACAGAATAAAATAAAAAAGAAGCTAGATTTTTATTGTAGAAGTACTATTTTATTACACTTAATCAATATATAGCTAAAGATTTTTTCATTAAGCTTTAAATATATTATGAGTAGGTACCATCATGTAGATAACACTAATTTGAAATAAATTTATGGGCAAAGTCAAATTTATTTTATTTTGAAAAACAAGTACCTACATACCATGTTACACATTAGCGATAGCCTCTACTACTCTCTCCATTACATCAATACCTTTCTTATAAGCATCTACATGTATTCTTTCATCGTGAGCATGAAGTAACAAAGGAGTGTTCAGGATTGGAGTGAAACCAAACATCGGAATACCCTGTCGACGCACATACCTCGCGTCTGTTGCTCCTGGGCATATTATACTTGTGACTTTCAATCCCCTGAAAACATTACTGGGTCTTAAATTTTTGAGACATTGTTGAAACAATACGTTACTCAGTGATCATATTTTTGTTAGCTTCATCAATAGCTTTATTAATTACGCTATTATTTGCTTATTAACATGATCAGCATATACACATACTTATATTATTATGAGCTAAATCTTTTTACTCGTTTTTTATTATTTATGACTAATAATTCTAACCTATGTAGTTTTTACTTACAGTTCTTTTACGACGTCCTTCAAGGCTTCCCAGTATTTGACGCTACCATCAATTTCAGTGCTTGCTATTTGCGGATTTTTCTCAAAGTATTCGAAAAACACATTGTCGCCAGCTTCCTTACACCATGTTAGTATCTAAAAAATTTAACCATAAAATATTCTCTGAAACTCAGTAAGACTATACAAAATATTTTAATACTAACCATGTTTTCAAACTGATCGTGATCAACTTGTGGTGCTATCCTTATGTCCAGTGTAGCTGATAAGCTTTCAGGTAATACATTAACTTGGACTCCTCCCTGTAAACATATAATGTAACTATGTACTATGATACAATTTTCATGAACTTTATAAAGTCTCTGTAGCTCTTTATCTTGGCAGTAAGCAACAATTGAATTAAAAGATGCTTTGTAAACTAACAACACGTCCAATTAGTAGTAAAAACATATTTTTGTTACCTCTAGCTGTGTTAGGTTAATAGCAGTCACTTCGCCCAAGGGAACTCCGCTATCTAAAAGACTTTTTTGCTCCGCGCGTAGTTTCATGAATTTATCAATCACATAGTGTAACTGAAAAGTAAACCATGACATGATGAATTCTTCACGCTCCTAATTGACACGCATACCTGCTGTCCAAAGCTGATGAGTTAATTCCATTTTGTATAACGTTCAACAACAGCCAGAATTGAGTATACAGCGTGAGAGTACCTTAGTACGAGTACCTTAGTAATGAAATAAAATTTTAAGCCCTAAATCTATTCAATCTTAAATTCTTTATGTTATTAGCCTAGTATGAAACGTGATATACCGCTGAAGCTGAAAAAAGGATGGCTTTGATGGAAGAAGAAAGGAGTAAATTGCGACTAGAAATTATGAAATTAGAATTAGAGAAATAAAAAACAACTAAGTAGATTAATAGGTATGCAAAGCAAAACAAGTAAAATAAATTGTATTTTTTATTTAATTTCGTGCTTCGACAAAATTCACAATACTAACGTTATTTTAATTCAATCATAACCCCAAAAGGAAGTTCCAAAATCATTTATTAATAAGTAAGGGTTTTGCTAGACATAACTTAAGTTGTCATTAAAGGATGCTAATGAACCATTAACTCAGTCTGAGAGTCAACTTTTTTAATTCTGTACTAAGGAGAAAGTTAAGTAATTGTTAAACATTTCTGAGTGCGGCCGATAGATAACAAGGAGTCTTCCCAGCTATATGTTTCATGGTTTCCTCCCGGGCATTCGATCGATAGATTCTAGCTCAGACTGTACCCTGCCTCCTCCCGCACCACCCTTCTCCCGGTACCGTATGTACCTACCCCCTGTGCGAAACACAAACTTGCTGTCGGACTTCGCAATAGTCTCGTTATGGTCAAGAGTTTTAATGGCGAGTATCGTTATAGTTTGTGATTGTCGAAAAACTATAACTAATTTTGAAGAATTATTTACCTAGACAGATGTTTAGTTAAAACTATTGTAAACCTATTAATCATTAGTTTGTCATTATGTGCAGTATAACATGATAGAATGCAATCAGATGGTCGGAGCATTGACAACTTTAAATTATTAGATTACCAAAACTGTCAAGAACAAACAATGAGATGAAAGGGACAGACGACCACGATGCAATTACGAGACGATCGTAATAATTGACTCGGCTTTTGTCACGTTCTTTCTTCATCGTTACAACTAATGACTAATTAGAAAACTTTCTGATGCGTGCCGGTGGGATATAAACCCGGTCCTACCGAATAACAGGCCTAAATCTTAACAACTGAACTATCACTGCTGTGTAGAACTAATAAGAACTAAACGGAAAAGTCCTATAGGAACCAATGCAGCCAATCTTTAATAGGATAGAAGTCCTATCTGAAGGCGGATGTGGATGTGTTGACTCATGAGTTGATGGACTCGTGAAAACTATAATAATTTTATTATAACTCACGTTACGAAAAACACCAAACAAAGTTGTCGCACACATACGAGTACTTAAATTTAAGATTTATATGATTTTCTCATGAATGCCAATGTCAAAACTGGACCAAATTAAAACGGAACCAAACGGGAAGCGTTAGCATTCAAATAAAAATGAATCATTTAAATCCATTTACCCAGTCGCAAGTTAAGAGGTAACAAACATAAAAGTCGGTTAAAAAAGGCGTTCAATAAAATATTTCCAGCCAGCTACCTTTCATACAAGCATACCTTTTCACCGGCCGTGTTAGACGGAATAAGTGATCCGTGCCCAGGCTCCCCCCGACTTGTTACTTTGATTTCTGTAAAAGAAAATTTTTGTTATCTATTTTATAATTGATGTGCGCATGAAATTCGCCACTAGCGGTCGCTTATCCGAGTACCGACAACCCGTGGTAGCTTAATTTGTGAGATCGATTGCTATGTGCGCTTCATCTATACTAATACCTATATAAAGCTGAAGAGTTTGTTTGTTTGTTTGAACGCGCTAATCTCTGGAACTACAAGTCTGATTTGAAAAATTAT
>DWQK01001346.1:0-15919 GCA_018231225.1 Noctuana stator
CTTTTTTCTCCCGGCCTGCCTTAGCCAAAAGGGCGCCTAAAGCCGATGTACCGAGTTATTTGACGTTCATCCAGTGTATACAGATACCTTACGATGAATAAAAATTTTGAATTTGAATTTGAATTTATAAACCTGTGCTTCCCGTATGCTCCCATTTCAATTTGGTTTGGGAGCACACGTTTAGCATCAGCATTTCATTATGGTTCAGTTTTAACAATGGCATTCATGAGAAAACCATTGGAGTCGGTTTTTTTAGCAATAATTGTTTTAAGAAAATAGAACTTTAACGTTCCGTGTTCGAAACTCTATTGTAAGGTGGTCGTGATAAATAGATAATAAAAGACACTCGTGGAGACAAGTGCGTCCATGAAAAAGCTTTAATTTATAATTAGTAGTTCAGTCACACGCCTTTTACTAGGTCTAGACTTGGAGTTTTATAAAGGTTTTGATTGCGCCCGTTATACCGCTTAGTGTACGGTCTTTGCGGCTTATGCACGTGTCGTATTGTGTGCGATGAACTTATTAATTTAATAAACTTTAACTTATTTAAATGTACTAACTGCCGAAATTGGTTAATGCCCGTGTGAAGCGGCCTCGCCGAATCAGGTGATATCTGCGATTCATTTTTAATTTTTATTAATACCTATACATAAACAAAACAGTAATAATTACTCCATAAATCTTACAATACAAAAATTAGTCATTTTAAATACCCGTAGAATAGTCAGAAAATGTTTACAAATCGATACATCGTTCTCATAAATTTTATAACAAATGTTGCTCACTTGGTATGAACCCGTGAGTAGTATACATTACCGATTTATCTTTTTTAAATCGAGATACGATACAATGAATAAAAAGTAATAATAATAATAATAATAAATACCTAAGTAAGTCTTAAATTTGCATTAAGTGCGTGACAATTTTAAAGCCAGATGTTTTCGTAATGCGAGTTATCTATACTAATATAATAAATCTGAAGAATTTTGTTTTTGTTTCTTTGTTTGAACGCGCCAATCTCTGGTATTACTAGTCGCATTTGAAAAGTTCTTCTTCTGTATGATAACTACCTTTACCCATAAGGAAGGTTAAAAGCTTTAAACCATTACGTTACCAGTATTAACGCGAGTGAAACCGCGGGGCGCAGCAAGTAATTATGAGTATAAATGAAATGAACTGTCAGTTTTCGAAAAACCACCATGACATACAGAGCACTCTTAAAAAAATTCCGCTAGTAGCTGTCGGTAAGGCTAAACCTTAAAACTCGGCACGGGACTTGCTCGGACTGGCGTGTCGAAGTGGCTTTAGCAGTTAGGGACACTTTGCGCTAGTTGGATGATGTACACTTCGCTCTTTATGTGAAGAATCGTAAAGGGAGGCGAATTTTTTCTTCGTGTGACGTTAAAACGTAGGTAAGTGTTGTGGAAAGTAGATTAGTTTAAAAGTAAATCTACTTAATTAAAAACGTATAGGTACTATGTTTGTTGGGAACATTATTTATTTTCAAACTACTTTCGCAATTACTGATTTAATGCAATGATTTAATTTTCAATTACAATCAAAATTCAATCAACGCGATGACTTTTTAACGTTGTTCGACATCGCCGCGAAAATTGAAAATTTCACAAGTTCATATAAGCATGTGACGCACGATCGCAACCCTACGAGCACATAAAACGACTTGTCGACGGTTGACATTTCACGATGAAATACCAATTAAATATTTGTCCGACGAACAATAAAAGGAGACAG
Organism: Noctuana stator; assembly: GCA_018231225.1. Taxonomy (NCBI): domain Eukaryota; kingdom Metazoa; phylum Arthropoda; class Insecta; order Lepidoptera; family Hesperiidae; genus Noctuana; species Noctuana stator. The sequence goes on from DWQK01001346.1 coordinate 1,753, forward strand.
CAATAATGTATGGTATTGCTGGCTGGATCAATTGCTTCGTTGTCAAACTGTCGAGAACTTGATATTCACCGAAAATTGGGGGCGTTGCGGAAGTTTTTTTACCGGGACTGCAGTCGTATGCAAAATTTACAAAATTCTATAATGTATTACAAAGTTTATAAATTTTTGTATCAATTATGACTAATTAAAACTCATATCGATAACTATGAATAATTAAGCGCGCATAACCCCGCTGGTAGTGTGAATCGCAAGCGATCACATTGTTAAGCAACGTCGGGCGCGGCCGGTACAGGGATGGGTGACCGCTAGTGGCAAATTTCATGCGCGTTTTCCTGCTTCGGAGGGCACTTTAAGCCGTCGGTCCCGGCTGTTATCGACAGATAACAGTCGTTAAACCTGGTAGGAGGCCCTCTGGGCGGTTTGACAACATCCGACATGGGTTGGCCACTAACCTGTATCTCCACCAATCCGCATTGGAGCAGCGTGGTGGAGTATGCTCCAGGCCTTCCCGGTTGTGGGGAGAGACCCGTGCCCAGCAATGGGACATAAAAAGGATTGAAGGCAATATTCAACATACTTCATTATTAAAAGATACGAGTATTATACGATTATTTACTCATTTCAAATGTCTTAGAAAATTGGTACAATTAGTACCTAGTTAGTAATAAGCGATGTAGTGTAACTAGTGTAAGTAGGTACCTAATGTAACCCCAAACCCGACTAAAACCTACCTACGCAGAATAGGTACTTTACCGTTAGCATCAGTTACATTAATATTTTGAAACACCCTTCCCTTCGTAACATTAGCCACATGCCTAGAATTACAAATAAGCTTCTAAAGTCTAGATAAACAACATTTTCATAAGAGAATCCTACGAATTATGAATAGAAGACGTGCTTATTATAGGAATTTACTTAGATTTCTTATTTTTTTATTGATAACAAGACTATTATTATTTAGGTACTTACTTTCGTTTTAAATATAGGTTCTTTCACTTAGGTACTATATTGTTACATGCTAAAGGAATATTACACTTATTTTAAATGGCCTTAAACAATAATAAATGATACCTAGTTAGCTACGAGTAGGTAATAACCGATCGAAAAACATTTCAACACTGCTTCAAACATAATTAGGAACATAAAATAATTGATAGGTATCTATATACCTTACTTAGATACTTGGTACCTATGACATGAAATGAAACTAATCATGAAATCTACTAATAAATACCTTTAGGTAGTACCTAGAACATTTTTGGTAATCGGGAATAAACGATAAATAAAGAATTCTTATTAAAACACTTTTGTCGTTATTCAATGACGACCTTTTTTATTATATGAAGTACCAGACGAGAATGCAGGCCACCTGGTGTTAAGTGGTCGTTTATATTAATAAATAAATACCTGTTTCAGATCTCTTAATCGATTTTTCAGGTTAATAATTTCTTCCTGTGGTTCATTTTCACACGCTCATTTATATAGTAGTATAGGTATGTACCTATTTCATAGTTTCAAATTATGTAATGCTCGTATAATGAAAATCACCTTTCAACTCCGAACCACCGGAATTAAAGATGAGATAAGCAAGAGAAAATCCTTTTGATACGTAGAAAATGATTAAGGGAAACGAGTTAAGATTAAGCATTCTTGCTCAGTTCCTTTAAGTAAAATATTATGCCGTACTTACGCACAGTTGTAATTACCGAGTGAAACAAAATTACGCTTCCATCCACGTAGCATTTTCCCGGCCAGTAATCACGCCCGCTTTGCTCACTGGTACGCAGAATTCTGTAAGGGCTGATACTTTACTTATTCAAGAAATCACTAACCAAAACGAAGATAAAGGTGAACCTTTTGGTGTCTCTGGACCATGTTCGTAGGCGAAGGTGACCACTTACTGTCACGTGACCGTGCTTAAAAAAAGATAAATTAAGGCCCTAAGTTTTTCTAGAAAGCATTGTTTTATTTTTATCCTTTGTTTTATTGTTATACAATTATTTCCATAAAAATCTTATATTACCTAATTCATGTTAATCCGTCACTTATAATCGAATTTTAAAACCTATTTAGGTAGGCACCTATCCTAAACTTCAATCGAAACAGCACAAGATAGGTACATATTATTATAAAATGAGGTTCATTTTATTATAATATATTTTATAATAAACTGAAAGTTAACTGACTAATTTTGTCTCTTTTTGGAATTAAAAAAAAAAACAATTAGCGTACCTACTATTAAAATGCGTAAAGCGCTTGTTGTGTTCCCTAGCTTGATCCTCCCTAATGGAAGTTCTATGTAAACCGTCTTAAATATCTGAAACGTTATAGTTACCTATTACGACTGATTTACACGTAATGTAACTTCACTAATATCTACTAACATTAGCTTATTAGGTAACAACCTTTTCTACTGATCACATTGTAATGAAACTTTGCTTACACATACAATTTTAACATCTGAAAAATATATCTGATGAATATGATGAGCCAATGAATTTGAAACTTTTATAAATTAAATGTAACTTTACCTTATCCGCACAAAGTCTATCACCTACCAACTCTATCTACATCTTTGTCGTAAACAGTTATCTATTGCTGCTTTATATTTAAAAAGTCGCCCACTTTTGTATTTTAAAATAAAGTAAGCTACAAACAACTACTATTTTCGCTGTCGCCAAAAACAAAGATGTATAAGACGTAGGTTCCTAACAATGGACAATACCCATTATCAGTAGGAACTTACCTACTTATTACAGTGAAAGCTCCGTACCTACTTTCTGTTTTGTGTCTAGGTAGGTACCTACATTATATATATAGGCATAAGTATTTTTTAAATAAATCGCATGCTCTTGTGTTAATTTTATAAACAGTAGTAAAATGGAATATAGTAAGTAATTAGGCATCCAATTTAGGTACAAACCAGCAACGTTGCGCCGCGGATAAAACAAGCGACGAACACGACCCATTTATAGTTCTCGTCGTATTCACCAGGGGCGAGGGATTTTTGACAGTTTATGACGAGTATAATACACTCGTACTAAGGTAAGTCCCCTGGGCAGGTTACGTTACGGCGGGGGAACCTCCAGTAGAACCTACTTATTTGTCTGCATCTTAGTAGTATCTTGTATTGCATCTTAGCTCTATAATCTTTCCTTGTATTGGTATGGTATGCATTTATGTAGGTACTCGAAGTACCAGTATTGGAACAGAATTCGCTGAATTTGTATTTTAAAAGACATTTATTTCAAAATAAGATTTTCTAATTTAACGTGGTAAGTAAGACTATTATGCATCCAATAACGAATATACGATACTAATCATCAATCCAACGCAATTCAATTACAAGGCGATAGAATGATTGTGGCATGATTGCTCGTTTGGAAGGCGTGTCATTAAAAAGACATAATTATTCTTTCGAAACTTTCTATATTCATTAAAATACAACATCTTGATAGTGGCAAAAAAATACCTGTTAAATAACAAAATCTGTGTAATTCGCAGCTATAAGTACTCGCTTATTATATTTGTACAGTTTTCAAATAAAATGGCAACACAGATCTTTCAATAAGAATATGTTATAACATTTGTACATATCTAAGCGATCACATCGTGAATCTATTTACACAAAATTGTCTAAGACATGCAAGTTTGTCAACAACATAGTACATAACAATAAGATCTAGAGCCAAAAACAGTCTACATAACTATATCTAGATACCTATACATACGTATGATATAATTTTTACGACATATACAGATACTTGTAAATAACGGTTGTTTTTTTTAATTTCATATTGTGTTTAGTACTTAAGAGTGTGAAAAGTACCCGCTTTTACAATCAAGTACAATTTTATTTAGGGCCAGTTCCACATTTCCTGATAAAGTCCTTGATAAAATAATCTATAATATTACGAACTGGGCCGCCCGGCAATGGCAGTGACGTAGCAGTGCGAGTCACTCGCGATCTATGGGCAACGTGCGCTTCCCTTGTAACAACCGAACCAGGTATTTCAATGCAGTTCATTTTTTCACAGCATTTGGAACGAGGTATCTGGTAGATTATATCACTGGTATATAACTTTTTAATAGATTTAAGTGGATGTTATTTATCTCGCAGATAAAGAAATGGTTGTTTTAAGTGACTGGTTTTCAGTTTTTCATCAAGTGGTTTAAAGGTGAAACAGATGATATATATAAGGAAACTCTATATATGTCAGGTAGCCTTATCAGGAACCTGTGAATCTGGCACTTGGTGTATCATTACATAGCACTGTTAACATTAACATGAAATAGATATTGTTACTTTTATAATTTGCACAGATACAATGCCTACAGTATTGATGTGGGTCTCCGCTTAAATTGTTGGCAACTTCGGAGTTTCCAACGTGTTTTGTTAAAATATTTAAACATAATTATGTTAATAATTATTTGGTGGACTGGGCTTTTAAAAAACCTGTGTCACAAATACGAGTGACAACTCAAAAGTTGGCAATTTTTTTCTGGTGGAGAAAAAGCTTAAGGATAAGCTCTTGCTACCAAATACCTGCCTTTTTCTAATCAAATAACCTCATAAAATATTGTTTATAGGCAGCATTTGTTTCGTAAAAATTGTAAGACTAAGCTAGATACAATCAAAACTAGTGCCCTACATGCAACAAGAATTATTTTTAGAATTTTTTTTAAGAACAGTAATATTATTTTTTCTTTTCTACATCTCAAAATATAGATTATATAAGAGTATAATGTATAATGGTACAATGTTTTATGATTTATCTTTTGAAACTGCATACAGCGGGTACTACATTGTGATTATTAAGGCTACAAAGTAATTAAAGTAAGTAGTTGTGATTAGTAAAGCTATTTTTTTTAATGAATCTTTTGCAAAGACATCAATATTCCTTAATAAGTAACTTTGTAGCATTCCTCCGCCATCACACTACAGACATTCCAACTCAATCATGCATATTTTTAAGATAATTAAAATTGAACCCAGTTTTGTTGATTAGCTGGTGTGGTTGGCTTCTGACTTGATGCACTGAAAATAAACAGTTTTTTTTAAATAATTTCTAATTACTATTACCAATCCTAGAAGAGAAATAAAGAATTTTATAATAAATAATAAACTAAAACTAAAGAAACTTCACTTCACTAAAAGAAAACGAACAACTAAATAAATATGAAAAGTGAAAGACATTTTTAATTGTTTATAGAACATAATTATGTTCTTGTATCACATCACAACGATATAACTTAATGCATTCTCTACCAGTCTGAGATGTTTAGAGTGTTAAGGTAAGGTCAGCCAGACTGCGAGCCAAAATTCTATAAAAACAACAAATAGGTATTATTACAGGTATATTCATAGGTCCCACTTCCATTAATTTCCCATTTTAGTATTGTAGAAAACAAATAAGGCAAATTTTTATTCTGTAATTCAAATCACGTTACGTCAAAATTTCGAACTTACGTTTTTTACTTCTTGAAATAATAATTATATTATAATTGTGTGCCTTACCAAAGTTCAAGCAATAAATAAAATTGAAAAAATTACCTTGCAGAATTGAACTCGCCCCATTCAGAGTTGCCAGATGCATTAGCAGTAGATGGAGACGGCGCGTGCTGCGGCGAAGGCGGCGGCGGCAATTTTGAAGCACCAGGCGGAGGCGGCAACAAGCCGCCCGCTCCGAGACCAGCGGTACGCCGCGGTCGGCTTGATTCACTGCCATCTTTTTTCTATAAAAATGTTTTATTAACTTTTAATTTTATTTTACTTTATTCTTTTAGGCTTGCTTGTTTTGAAACTCAGGCATTGGTTGTTCATATTCATTTGTCACTAGTAGTGGTCATATTCATGCATTATACTGTAAAGAAATGGTTTTGCATATATGTATAAATAGACTCACTGTAATTTTCATGTTTATCTTAATAGTTTCACCCTCCTTGAATCCAAGGTCCAGTTGCTGCTGATTGCCGGTCTCACCTTCCTGTTCTTTTCGCAGCCATTTGAAATGATCTTGGAGAGCAACATTTAGGTCGAAAGAATCTGATCTGTCTCCAAATCCAACCCCAATGTAAGCAGTTCGGCCTGAAATAATTTGTATCAAAATAACACTTATATTTCTTCTTCAATAATAATGTAATCAACATTGCATGAAATCTATGATTACATAACTGAATTTAACAATTTGATTTATTTATTTATTTGATTTATTAAAAACATTTTTTGTTAATTTAATCTGAAGATACAGTTTCATTTAACTAAATAAGTAAGAGCTGAAACTCTGCCATTTAACATGTTGTAAACATAAGAATGTGTTAAATACTAAGATTTTCCTTCAATTATAATCTACCTACCTCCTTTTAACACAAGTAAATTATATTTACGCAACATCTTACAATAAAACATAATACCTACATAAATATTTTTTTACCATTATCATCTTGAATCCTAACAACAAAATATCTTGAACTGTCTGTCACAGCCTCCAATGCCACTCCTGGGTATTTATCTATAGGACATTTAGCGAATAGCTCTCCAGTAGATTTGTCCTCCAACTTCATAATCAGATCCTCCCCTTTCGAAACCAACCGCATACGCCCCGTCCACTGCGGCTCTTGTAAATTCCAATCAGCGGCCCTGAAGTTCATTAAAATAATTTAAAGCTCAAGCAAATGCAAGTCAATCTACCTTAATCAAGAAATAATTTACCTGTATCCTCTATTTGTAGTTCTCGGAGGTATTTTGAACACGAACACTTCATTTTTTACAAGTAAAACGCTTTCGTATGTTTCCATTATATTACTCAAAACAAGTAGATTACTGTAAAAGTAATAATTGCTGCTTATTTGTTAAAAGTAATATTAAAATTCTAGCAAATATAAACAAATGATCATCTAATGAGCTCCAAAATAGGTTTCAGGTCAGGAAATTCAGTGTAAACAGTTGGTTGATGAAGAACAAAACTGATCATTGAATTATTGATAATCATAAAATAAATCTTAAAAATGTCTTGACGTGTTTGACGTGACGTGACAGTTTATTTCACAGAACACCACAGACTACATAGAATGTACACTAAACATTTATTTAGATCACAGAGTTTAACTTTAGATCATAAACTCTGATACCATAGATTCATTATAAACTCAATCTATCTTTGTGTGTTCATAAAGAAAAATTGCTTGTGTCACGCTAATCGTAGGCAGAGGATATAGAATATATTAGACTAGGCCAGAATAGAATTTGTCGTGTTGTGTTGTATTCGTGAAAATTATTAACTATATTTCAGTTGTCATTATGATGAATTGCGGTATAAGAGGCTGTAAAAGCCTTTGTTTTGTAAAAACTCTGAAGTCAAATTGCTGCTATGTAATCTATTCTATATCATAAGTCGTAGCATCTTAGTAGTCTGTGCTATATTTTCACTGTAATTTGTCACTGTCACAGTGTCACTGTCATTTCCATTTGATTTGAATTTGGTACCTACCTAAGTACCTATTCGAGTGTCTTGTCTCTTCTGTCTAAAAAATTAATTTAGTCAATGGAAAGTTTACAAAAATTGTTATGTTTCTGTTTTACTAGATAAATTTAACGTGGTTAACTATTTATTAACAATTTAGAAGAAAGTTACAAGAATGGCTTACAATGTGAGTATTATAAATTTTCTAATTAAACCTATTAATTGTACACAAATGAAAAGAGTGCCTACATAATCAATTTAAATAGGCAAAATAGGTAGAACGGAATTATTAAATTTATTTACATTCTTAGACTTGAAAAAGTACTACTTACTATAAGGAATGTTTTCTGTACTTTCATCAATTGAAAAAAAAGACTACTATATTATTTCACTGATAAATAAATTTTGCTGATCTCTGCTGTCATGGTATGGTGAAAAGATTTTGCTATTAGTTATAGGTTACCCATCTGTGTACTTATGTACTGACTGAGTAACAAGTTGCTTAGCTTGTGAGATCACTTGTAATCCACAGTCCACTATACCAGCGGAACTAAGTGCACTATTTTAAACTTTACAGATTTAAATATTTATTTTGAGACGATAAGGATCTCTAAGGAACATAAGTATTTCAATAATTTTCATACAAATTTACGTTTATTTATATTATTATATTATGGAGGAATATAATAATATGTTACCTTATCTATATCTTATTGTTAATATGACAAGTGAAACTTTGGGTCCCTGTTTAAGCACCTTACGCCATTCAAGAGGTGTTGCTTGGAGATTAAGCATTATTAAGTTCATGTGGAGGAGTGCAGAATGATAAAATTATTTGTACCCCTTTGAATCCCTTTTTAAGCATCTTACTATGGCACACAGAGGTATCTGATATTTGGAATACTTAAAGTTCATATAGAGAAGAGTGCAGGACTGATTGGTATCATATTATAATAATATCTATATTTAGTGTTCTTTATAATAATATTATGTACTCTTTATATTTTCATATAATATATATCATACTAGCTGTTCCTCCCACATTAAGAATATTAACATATTGCTTGATAGCCATGAATGTAGATATCATAATATACAAAAAGACTGACTAAATTGTGAACCACTCTCAACTCCCCTTGAACACACACAACAAATTTCATCAAAATTAGTCCAGACGTTAGAAAGACAGAAACATAAAAAATATATATAATATTATATAAAGGTTTATTGTCAAAGAGGATCACATCATGAGGCGCAACAGAAAACTTTGGAACGTTGTTCCATTTTTTACTACTCTTGTTAGTTTTGACTGAATGCAACTCATTGCATTATTATGTGAGCATGTTGATTGTACTTAATTTATCTATGTCCTTGGTAAATAAGTTTAAATTAGGTAAATAAAACTGTTATGGTTGTATAGTATTTGCTAATAGATGGCGCTACATTTACTTTTTAAACTTGTATGAATCTTTATGTGTATGTGTGTACATTTTGTAACAAAAATAAATAACGGTCGAAAAATATAGTAAAAATTCAAATTTAATAGGGTTATCTGTGTTATTTCTTTAATAATAAAAACTATCTATAAATATTTAAAAAGGTATATATTATAATACTACAAAAATATTATATTGAATATTAAAACTGCCGATAAACAATATTATTATTTATTGTATATTGCTTTAAATCTTGATTGCGCCAAAATACATGAATCCAAACCACGTCGTGCCGAGTGACCGAACCGAACCGAACCGAACGAAAGTCAAAAGAACCGAAAGATGAAAGAAAATGGCGGTTGAGGCTGTTTCAGTAAATACGTTGAGTTGTTTTGTAGTTTTATCGTATGTGGTGTTAATAAAATGTAGTTGTTTTACGTCGTTGTTTTGAGTGAAACTAAGGTTATTAATGGACTTTATCGTTGCGGACATTGAATCAAAATTATGTAAGAACAAAGACGCAGTCGTTGTGTACTTCAATGTGTGGAAAAGTTATCCAAATGCATAAAAATGGGAGACTTCCATTTATTGTTGATGTCGATAATAACATTGATGATACACTTATCATTACAAACTGAAAACTATGAGTGCCCTCAAAAATGTGATTGTCTGGAAAAATATATGGATTGTTCAAGGAAAGCTTTGACTGTTGTGCCAAGAATTCCTAAGTGGGTGGAACAATTGGATCTGAGCGACAATAAATTGAATGAGCATATAAATGAAGGTTTCGATAAGTTTTTGGCACTGAAAACCTTAAAATTGGACAAAAATGGGCTGCACTCTATACCAAATCTCAATATGAATGAACTACAGGAAGTGAGTCTTAACAGAAATAATATCGGCTCAATTGACGCGGGACATTTTCCTGCCAACAGTTCCATTAGGAGATTGAGTCTGAACAGTAATCATATTAAATTAATAGACGAAGGGAGCCTCGATAATTTAACTCACTTGGTAGAACTAAAACTGAACAGGAATGAAATAGGATCATTACCTAATCACCTTTTTAAATACCAATCAAACTTAAAAACATTGGAAATTAATCATAATAAGCTACGTGTTATCAGTGCTCTACTTTTTCAAGGATTATCTAGTCTTATAACATTAAAAATGAAGTATAACAACATTGATAACATCATGGACGGTGCATTTTTTGGATTCAAGTCAGTGAATTTATTACAGTTGGATCACAACAGAATAAAAAGCATTTCTAAAGGCTGGATGTATGGACTAGAATCATTGACTACATTATCTGTATCAAATAACTTGATATCTCAAATTGATATTGATAGTTGGGAACTGTGTACCAATCTGGAAGTGCTGGATTTGTCTCATAACAATTTGACTGAAATTGAAGGGCGTACCTTTCAACACCTTCTTAAGTTGCACACTTTAAATTTGAGCTATAATAATATTGCCACTATATCTCAAGAAGCATTCAGTCACATTATTAAACTGCAAACACTATTTTTAAATAACAATAAAATATCCTGGACTGTTGAAGATATGTCTGGGCCATTTTCTAAGCTTCAGAACCTGGTAACCTTCAGTCTTTCATCTAACCACATTAGATCTATCAACTCGAGAGCATTTGAAGGATTAAACAATCTTGTTGAATTAGATTTGAAAGGGAATAACATAACATCTATTCAACAACATGCATTTGAGTCAATGACCAAGATTCACAAATTGCACTTAAACTCTTCTTCTCTTTTGTGTGATTGCAATCTATTGTGGATTATTAAGTGGATTCGTGATAAAGTGGATCAAAAATTTATTACTGCAACATGTGCATATCCAACTGAAGTCAGAGGTGTGGTTATATCAAACCTCAGGGAAGATCACTGTGGGGATTCCCCAAAACCTAAAATTGTGGAGCATCCAAAGACTCATCTTGCCATTAAAAGTCAATCGGCTAATTTAGTATGTTCAGCAACATCAAATCCTTACAGCAATATGACTTTCTTATGGAAAAAGAATAATAGTAATGTTAGTAATCCCATGGTTTATGAGAATATAACACTGACACACAGAGGCCACCCACAAGCAACTTCAGTTTTGGTTATACCAAATGTGACTCATGCAGACTCTGGTAAATACCAATGTGTTGTTAGTAATAAGTTTGGCACCACATACTCATCCAAGGCGAAAATGAACATAGTCACATTTCCACGGTTTATAAAACTTCCTACTAATGTCACAGTAAAAACAGGAGAAACAGTGACATTAAATTGTGCTGCAGTTGGAGACCCTCCACCTGAAATATCATGGAAAAAGGATGGCGGCAATGATTTCCCTGCAGCTAGAGAAAGGCGCATGAATGTTATGCCAACAGATCATTTGTTCTTTATTGTGAATGCTAAAACCACAGACATGGGTATATACAGCTGTGCAGCAAAAAATCCTGCAGGCACAATTATATCCAATGCTACCTTGACAGTATTACAAGAGCCTTCATTTACAAGAGTAATGGAAAACAAGAAAGTTACAAGTGGGGAAGCTGTTGTTCTTCAGTGTATGATAACAGGGTCTCCCAAGCCTGTTCTAAAGTGGCTGAAAGATGGAGCACCTATAGCTCATAGTGAACGCCATTATTTTTCTGCAGATGATCAGTTGTTGATTATAATTGAGGCGGAGGCGACTGACGCTGGCAGATATGAATGTGAGATAACTAATGAGCTTGGGACTAAAAAAGAAATGATAGAGTTACAGGTGTTGCCTCCAATAGCTATCAAAGTAAATGAGGAAAATATGACAGGTATTATTATAATAACAGTGGTGTGTTGTGCAGTAGGGACATCCATTATTTGGGTGGTGATAATATATCATACTCGTAGGCGCATGGCTAGCACTGTGCACAAGTATCCCACCGAGACTATGAAAATGACACAAGTAGTGCATAGTGATAGTGACTCACCTCAAATGTTCCCAGACAATATATCTGAACATTCATCATGCAAGGACAGTGGAACAGGTGATTCTGCTAAACAGACAAGCTTTGATGGAGTGCCTACGGACAGAAGTGATCAAGTGCATTTTGAAACTGTGTGTCGCAGTTACTCTCCAGTGCCAGAAGCGCATAAGCTGCTTCCTTCTTCATTTAAACCATCAATTCAAGTGTGTGTAAATCCTTGTGTTACACCAGCTACTTATAGTTTTTCTAGTCACAATAGTAATGTGTAAACATAGAGTTAAGACATAGAGTAAAACTATATTGTTATTCCCACCACATTTTCACTGACTAAACTTTTACATAAACTATCTATTACTTGTGCATTTTAAATTGTCATTTAAGCTTTTTATTCTGTCTATTTATTTATTTAATTTCTTTTTTCATAATTTAAAATTGACGAATGTTTAGTTAGTGAAAATGATTCGGACTAAGGCATTTTAAATACTTGATTGCTTAGTACAAAATACGACAAACTTGCCAGTATTGGTTTGATATAAAAGACTGAATGTCATTTATGTGTATGATCATTGTTAATTTCTAATATTTATAGGCAATAATATTTTGTAAGAAATAGTTAGGAAATATTTCATTTTTATGTTAAGTAATGTTAATTTTATGACTGTTCAACTTTCATAATTATTATATAATATAAATTTTTGTGATCTTTTTGGTAGCTCCTTGATTTTAATTTTGAGATTATATATTTTAAACATTGAACATGATTATTTTCTATATGACTAAAAAATAAAGTTTGACTTCTCTGGCACACTATTCTGTATAATTATAATATAAATATAATTACAACAATAAGTTACAGACTTAATAAAATTTAACATTTTTAAATATATTACGATAGTTTAATAGAATAGAAAACATTAATATAATTTTAGTTATGTATGATGTACCTAATGGATATGGTTGGAGTGAGATTATGTAGACTTGGGCACAAAGTTAGTACATAGGGGTATTTCTTATTACTGAAGCGGTACTGTAAAACATAATTGGGCTATCTGCAGAGGCCCAATTATGTTTACGTGTATATTAACCCACTTGGGTTGATTGCCTGGGGTGCTTTTATTTATTGTTTGCCTGTAGATTATAAGAAGCTTGTACAAAGGAGCACCAAATTCATCTAGAGGAGATGCCAAGCTTGCTAGACCTGGCCCTAACAACATTAATTGATAGAAACTATTAATTGAATTTGAAATTTTACTTAAATCTTTTTTGTAGCCAACTGCTAGATGTAGGCTTCTACTTCATTGTCTACATTTGTGAAAATATTATCCAATGTGTACAGAACTAAACAGCAGTGGAAGTATACGGGTCCCAGCTAGCTATATTTACATATTTAAAAAAATAACCTAAAATTATGCCTTCTACTTATGATTTCAAAATAATCAATGTATACTGTACTTTATGTATGTATATGTTTGCAAATATAATATTAAAGCTGTTAGTTCTATGTACCAGTAGGTAATATAAAACAAAGCTTTAGTACAGAATGTTGAGCTTGAGAAAAATTCAATTGCAATAGGAAATGTTTTTGATAGAAATATACAATATTAAAAATGTTAAGATGCTTTGTACTTTCATAAACTGCTAGTTTTATAGGGGTTTTGACATGTATAAATAAATGCATAAGCATTAGACAATATTTAATCGTAAGTATATTAGCAACAAAAGCAACTTGCACTAATTAAATCTGAGAACCGATTCTGCTTTACGTCCGAAAATATAATCCGTATTCCATAGTCTGAAAATATCTACACTTTATATACCTAGAAACTGAAAAGGAGTTTAGTTGTACAGTCTATAATGTACTGTTAGTCGTGATTCATAAAGATAATTGTAATTGTTTGCAATTAAATTATGTATTTTCTTACTGACACTGAGATCACTGAACATACATTGAAGTACTTAGGTAGATTACGTCATTACATATAATTGTATAATATATGTCCATTTGTATGTTCTGATCTCCGGATCTACATTATAATTATGTAGAATGCTATATGATTTTGTCAATGAATAAATATCTTTTTTAAAATACCTAGATTAAAAAAATTACTTGACATAGGTTTTGTTTGTGTTGATTAACACTTGAGAATTTCGCTTTCTTTTCTTTCGTCCTGTTTACATTATAGGTAGACCTATTCTGTTATGAACTGCGTGCAGCTAGAGAGGTTGATTTCATTTTTCAGAAACAATACATGTGATATTATAATATTGAACAAGTAAAAATCACCTACATTGTA
>DWQK01001347.1:0-15914 GCA_018231225.1 Noctuana stator
TCACCCATCCGAGTACCGGCCGCGCCCGACGTTGCTTAACAATGTGATTGCTTGCGATCCACACTGCCAGCGGGGCTATGCGCGCTTCATAATAAATAATGTCGACCTATATTATTTACAATAATGTAAATATTCAAGTTGTTTTTAAAATGTCATGCATAAAATGTCATGTAAATATGATGTTTAAAAAAAATTGTTAGCAACGTAATTTACTTCGGATGTATGTATCTTCGAATAGATGTATCACCTCTAAGTTGCCTTTGGATGTATCGTAGTACTACACAATACGTAATTCTAGGTAGTTAATGTTTGTTTAGTATTTGGCGTTGATTTTATTTATAGGTAGGTACTTATATATTTTTTGTTTTCAAATTGTAACTCGATTTGGTCCGAAAGTTAAAGTGGTAGACAGAGTGGGATCAAGCCGCAAGTGATGTACAAAAACTAGTTCGGGTGTGTGGTTTTTGTTTATGATTACACACTAAAGACGAGATGGCTCGCATATGGACGCACAGGAAGACCTTGCGGAATATAGGTACCTACTTTATACATAGCGCTAGTTTTGTGCAATAATATCAGGGCTATCACTACGGATTCTATCGAAATTTCTTGTGTTGAGTTTATAGTTGATTGGATATCGATGTTATAGAGTTTCGACTGTCAGGTTTGAATTACGAGTAGGAACCAGCCATGCGATTCTGAATCGAATCTAAGACCGAAAGTTCAAAGAGAGAAGGAAACCTAGAGTCACTGCGAACAAAAGACGGGAATTAAATTTTCGCTAATTAACTCATAAATTTTGTGAGTTAAAATTAATATCGTTATTATAATATGAATGAAAACCTTATCAAGGACCCTAGTCCTTCTGTAAGGATAGGTCCTTACAGAGTAAAAGTAGGTATTATCAACCTAACAAAAGTTGTAAACATGCGCAACTGTAATCCACGTGCAATACATAAGCTAGGAAAGTCTCCATATTTCGAAGGGTGCAAATATCTGTATCAAAATATAGTTAGATACGAAGTCTGCGACAAAATATAGTAGGTAACCCTGAGCATGTTTGCATGGGATCCCACGGTTGGTGTAACCGGAGCCGGGCAGCGCGGCTTCCGTCCGGCTTTTAGCGCCGACCCATCGCTCACCGGCCAACACCACTGCCTCGTCTGCCTCCCAGACACAGTGCCACCGCCTCACACATTGATCGTGTCACTAGACTCACTAGTATCGCGACAATTAACAACGGATAGAATAACAGTATGAAAACCTCAAACCTCTCTGTCTTTGTCACCCGCACCTACAACATTATAACTATAAGCCACTCAACGACCTACTGGAGCGAATTGAGTAGTGGGTAATAGTTAATCGTAGCAAGACTATCAGTAGTAATTCAGACTACTGTTTTGAGTCAGACTACATAGGTGTTGTTAAAGCCATAACAAGTAGGTATGTGAATCATTTTCTCTCCTAAAATTAAAAGAATTTCGTAATTTTAATGAGCATGAGAAGATGTTTACCTTACTTTCTTAAAATCATCAATCATGACGTCACCTGAAAGCAAAAACTCTGAGGAACATGGAAAAAGTGCGAAAAAGCAGTGAATTTTTAACTTGGTTACGTGGCGCATAGCGAGATAAAGGTAGCCATGGAAGATCACGGCAGTGGCGCAGTGGTGCCGGCGCCTCCCGATGTCATTAATATTAATTAGGCGCGGTACGGCCACCGCTCGCCGCTCAATGCAGCCTCTTTGCTTCTGACTCGCTGCGAAAATTAATTACTCACAATCTTTATGTTCCAATTATAAAGGCCTTCGCAACAAATTAAATCTGTCCGGCGCAGGCTTCTTTTGAGAGAGGTTTCACTCTCTTTGTAGAATTGATAAATGTTCCTAGCGAAAATTCTTTGAAATCGGCGAAATGTAGATATTTCAATTAATGCCCTAAATTATGAGAGCTGGAAATAACGAACGTTGATAACGAATAGCCGCCTCGACATTTGCAAAGTTTGAACAATGCGTGTGCCGCAATTATTGTTGACGTTCTTTGAAACGTATTGTGAAAATGAAATAAATTTAATGTTTGTATGTAGGTAATTGCACGTTGCTCACGACTGATGGCGGTTATTGAATGTAAAAGCGAAATTGATTCCAAAATCCAGTTTTTGCATAAAGCGTAGACGACTTCCGCGTCTGAGGAGCAAAAACGAAATTTCGAAGCAAAAACTACCAAGTTTCTCTTTCATCGAAAGGCAAAATATTTAACGGCCGTAACCGGATATCTCGGCGCTGCTCGTGGAAACAATGAAAGAAACCACCAACATGTTATTACGTGAAACCAACATTTAATAAGTACGTTTTTTATTTTGCATCGGGTTTGGTTATCCATTAATTCGCTTGCTGTGCAAAAAGTCTGGGTTTACCCACGCCGTGCAATATTTGAATAGTTCGATGGTGCAGTCATTGTTGTGGGAAGATGCGGAAATAGGATATTTTCTTTCGAGAAATATAATATTCCACAGCATTATGTTGACCCTTACAAAAAGTTGCAATGCATTGAGCAATCGCTTATAAGTATTTGTTGCCATTTCTACTCGTATATGCTGCAGTTCGTATTTAAATAATTGTTCAAATTAAATTGTGGGTAACGAAGGTAGTAAGTAACATCTAAAAATTAGGTTTTTATAAAGTACAAGAACCTACATAGGTAGGTTTAAGTTTTTACTTAAATTTATGAAATCGCCCACGAAAAACAACCGTTGATCTTGTTATTGTTTATCTCATTCATATTTATTAGCATGTCGCGTCAACTCGTTACTTCTTTACCACTATGTACGTAACAACCTAATTAATTATTTTACTAATTAATTATGTTGCATCGCAAGTAACTATTATTACACACGCTTTATTTACCTACCTATGCCCTACTCGACTTTATCAAACCAAGGTGTTTAATAGTAGGTAGCAATGGATAATAATAGGTACCTACCTAGGTACTATTAGACACGTATTATGATGGCAATTATTGTACTGCGTTTAGAACTTTTTATTTGCTTTTATGAATTTCTAAATTCATTTTAATCTGATCATAACATTTTGATTAAACGTAACAATTTTATTGTTATAAGTTTTGAGTGACGTATGTGCGCCCACACAATGATAAATCTGTATTAAATGCTCTTTTTCAATAACAAATCTTTTAAGGTTTTTGAATTGGACAGGATATGGAACCTACATAAAACCTCAATTGAATTGTCCTTTTCGCGAATACAATTTTTTCATTTTTATACTTATTAAGAAACTAGGAGTAGGTAGGTACGTAATGTAAGAAATGGCAACAAATACTTGTGATGTATTCGTGAATTACCTATACAAAGGTAGGCATAAAACACTACATTTTATTTTATTTATATTTTCGGTTTTCCCTAAGGACTTCATTTATTTCTATATCTTTAAATAGTTAACTATTAGGTAAGTAGGTAGATACCTAGTTTAATTTTACCTTTTCTATAGTATCAATTAATAAGTATCAATACCTTGTTTTGAAATAATGAAGTGACGTTTTTTGTTTAATAATTTATAACTCATAGTTTTATGGTTATCGTAAAACATATAATATGTATCTTTTTTATAATAATTAGATTCTGCAAATATGTTCAATGAGAGGCACTTACCGCTTATGTTCGTTTATTCACGCCCATACTCGTATTTTAATTTAATACAATATAAATAGATGCAGTCAGGTATAAATGTATGCGATAAGTAGAATACGTAGATGAAGCGAAAGCGATCATTATGAACTATGAACACAATCAATTTCCTGTCAGCAACTGACCATGCACAAGTGGATGTATCGGTTCGCAGATCTCACCATAGCTTCATAAGATTAATGATTTTTGAATTAGATACGTCCGAATTGAATTGAAATTGGACTTTGGCAATCGGAAGTATGGAGTACAAGTTGAATGATGCAATTTGTGATAGATATCTACAGAATGTAAAAAAAGGAAAAAAAAATTGAGGTGTCCGTAGATGAGCTGCAGCTGTCCTGCCTGACCCGTCGTGAGTACCTAATCCGATCAATGCTTTTTTTATTTATTTTTGCAACATTTTTAATTGACAAATCTTTCATAACTTACGTATCCTGAAATTTGGCATTTAACGCAAGTGAGTATCTGCACTATCGTTTTTTGAATTAAGCGCATTATAAATTTTGTGAAATGTCATTATTACCTATATACTGACGCTAAACTGTAAATTTACTTAGTACAACGTACACTAGACATACCTAAGAATAAATGTACGCAAACTTTCTACGCCAGTTTTCTATATATAAGTTAATATACATATTCAATAAAATAACGAACAATGTATTTATTCGTGATAAATTGGGATTAACGAGATTGGGTATACCTAGTGCAAATTAAGAAAATAGGACCTTCTTACCTTCGATAACTTGTTGACAATAAGGGACATACATATATTTTATCGTATATTATCTCGAAATAGAGACGTCGATAACATTGGACTTTGTGATTTCTGCTAGAAATTGGACGTCAAAGGGAGTACTCGGCGTGAGAGGTTGTGCAAAGGGCTGTTTCGGTGTCAGAGGCAGACGAGGGCTACAAAGCTCGGCTGGCCGCCACTCACGTCACGTCAACATATCGGAAAGGATTTGCTACTCGTATGTCCGACGGTAAGGCGAATTCCACGATGATTTACTTTCGTGTTATAACCTACAATTTAACCTTACCTTAACCTTTTAAAGTTTTTTTTAATCGTAAATTAGCAAACCTGTCGTGTCAGTCCGTCGACAGAAATTGTGTTTGTTTCTTTACATTATAATGAGTCTCTCAATTAACTACATAAGTACCTAATTATCTATTAGCTTAGGACTCTACCACACAGCTGTCCTGCAAGTCGCAAGTAATCCGATTTTTTTTTTTTTTCACAACAGTTTTATTGGACGATTATTTTATACTCTATTCGTATTAATCTAATAAACATATTGAAGTTCTAATACTTTAAACACAAGTATAGAGAGTAAGTATCTATCGTATAAGTGATTAACTATTTATTGATAATGTCTGCTCTGTGAGATGCCAAATTACTCGTATATAAGCTCATAGAAGAATTTTCAGTCGGTATTTGTCTGTTCCAGTTTGTAAAATTTTTTTAAATGCAATATTTTAACCTTTTACCTTTTTAGTATAAAAACCTAATATGATAATCATGTGACCACTTCCTTAGCACAGCAGGGTATAAATTGCTTCTAGTCGCCATCTCAAAAACTATTCTACCTTGTAGAAATAGATAGACGGTTCAAATGCTATGGAAATAAAATTGTGAATTAGACAGTACTTCAAATCGACTAAGTTGTTAATTTTAATTTAATGTGAAAGGTTAGTTTTAACAATAGTCCTGTATTTATGATAGACAAAATGATTGTCCTTCGACACGTGTTTCCTAAAAAAACTGTTTATAATATTTGAACTTGAATAAAAAATTATAGTTGTTAAAAATCCTATGGTCTCCTTTTTGAAATAAGCCCACCTGGACTTCTTTTTTGCTGTCAAATGTCCACGGGTCAAAATGTATTCAATAGATATTATAAAACAGATTCCCGTTACCTATCATTCTGTAGGTCACTTTTTACGTCATTTTAAGGTAAAAAACCGACATGTGCTCAACAAATTATGCATTTCGTTGCGTTACAATGGAACGCATCGCCTGCGGCGGCACGAGTGCATATTACGTAGGCATTGTATTTTGAAAAAATTGCGATTTGATGTCAAACTAAGAGGCTATTGTATTGTGATTTTTGGAAAGCATACCGATAACTGGCATTTAGCAAATCCCTATAGCCTACGTACAACGATTTCGTAAGACGGTCGGCACTCAAACATTGTTTTTATTTAGATATACTGCATACTAGAAATTGACCACTTCAGCAATTTTAATTAAAATAAAAAATATATACATATATACTAACATATTGAATGTCAACTATTCAAAGTTGATATAGGTACCTACTCGTAAACATAATTTTTACTTACACTTAGTCAGTTATCTAAATTGATGTAACATAACTAAATAAATAATATATTCCTGGTTTACTAAAAACGATTGAAATCTTTCCTTTTCGGTTATCTACATATATTTGAATTCATTCATACGATCAATAGAACCAGATAAGCGACAGGACACGTCCCTTGTTTGCATCAAACAAAGAGTCCAAACGCTAACTTATCTAACGTTTGCACAGGGCCTTCAGAAAAAATGTAAGTCGATGTTATTTTTGAATTTGTGCAAGACGTTTGACAGCGGATAAGACGAGAGTCGCGACGTCACAAAAGGTGACAGTTTCGGCGATCGGGAAGGAGTGCGCAGCGGGGACACAAAGAGCACGATACCTTTGAAAGACATTATGAATGAGGTTGAAATTGGAAAGAAGGAGTGATCGAACGCTGGCCGGCCGGTCAGTGACGAGCTCTGGCAGTGACACGGGCAAAAAAATTATTCTTTCAATACTTCTTAAAACTGACAGTAATAGCTACCTAAATAATTTGTTACAGACTGAAATATAATTTTTGGTTTTTGGTCGCAACTTATGAAAGGTCATAGGTACTTAAGTATATACCCTTATCCTACCATACACTAGTATGTACCTATAGGAATAAGCCAAGATCTTAAATATACTAGGTACATACCTATATATGGAATCGTAATGTTCAGTCTGGAGTAAATCCCTTTTCGGGTTGAAAAAAGAGGAGTTCTGTTAGTGGGATAGTGTAGGATATAACTCACATTTTATGCGAGAGAGCGGCGGTGCGTATCGAGTCGCCGCGCCGGGCTAGTTCGCAAGGACAATTCTCTCCGACTGAAAAAGGGAATTATTCATCACACCCGGAAGGGGAGAGCCCGTGACGCAAGCATAGAAATAGCCACCTGCCACTATCCGAATGACGTATCTTGTTCCGTCATACATAACCCAATTTCAGCCCCATTCTCATCGTACGAAAGTTCTTTTTAGATATACGGAAACATCGATTGTTCGGTATTTTTGTCAATACCGAGGGTCCAGTTGACTAAGCTCGTTGCAGAATCAAAAGTTTAAACGGCCGTCGAGAACAAAAGGAGCTCGGACAGAACTACACGGCGGGAATAAATATTCTATGCGAATCCTTTAAAAGCAATATTTTACACTTTATTATCATACGATGTCGCAAGCCTCACCTGCATGATTTAACAAAACGCTAGGGCGATGTTTGGGTACCGTAGAAAGATTTAATCTTATAGGTATTACTTCAAAATTACTTAAAAGTGTTTATGTTCTGTAGTAAGTAGATGCGATATACTTACAATAAATAATGCAATTAAGTTGCATGCATGTCCCCGACATTTTATCTGGTAGGGTACTTACTTGCAATAAAAAATCCCGACAAGTAACTTGAATTCAGTATTTGTTATTTGTTTGAAAATTTCGTAAAAACCATGTGTACCTATAATTAAAATTCACTGCACAGAAAAAGAACAAATAAAGCAATATCAAGTATTGAATGCGTGATTTTTATGAAATGTCAATCAGGCAAACAAGTTTGTAATCAATCAAAGATTGTTATAATATTTTTCATTGATTCTTGTTCAACCGCCACTTCTTTGTAATAGAACAAGCGAAGTTATAGTTTACCTAAAATTTACATTAAAATCGCCAACGAATACAAAAAACTGGCTAAACTCGGTGGTTCATTGTATGCGATTGATTCGTAACGGCCGAGTGCGTAATAATGTGAATGAAATATTCACAATTTTTATATAAATTCGGCGGCGCTACCGCACATCTGTCGTTCACACGGAAGGGAGCGTATCTCATTGTGCACAATCACTCCACAAAAGTAATAATTCTCGATCAGGTAATCAGGTTTACTAACATTTACTATAAACTACTCATACCTAAAGAATACGAGTACAGTCGACCAGCCAAAAGTAAAAACAAAACGGTTTTTTTTTTTCAGTTTTATCGTCGACGTTATCTTTTGTCAGGCGACGGATCGTTTTCTCGACACCCGAATGGTTGTCTATTGAAAAAAAATTTGCAACAATTAGTTTTTCAGTAAACAATACTCTGGTCGGTGTCATAAAATCGGGTTGTACTCCAATTTAAGCAACTAGCATAAATTGTCATTGTTTAACATACAAACGCAATAGGACAAATTGCAAGCAATTTGCGCATGTCGGTACACTTTGTGATCGACTCCTTTGTTTAACTTTCGCTTTTAACTTTATTTTACCTACTCCCACGGGTAAACTAAGAAGTTTATTATTTAAAACCAGCATGCAGGCAACCTCATGTTGAGTGTTCAGCAGCAGCCGACAAACATATTCATCCAAATCACCTGTAAAGAAGCCTTGTCATAGGTTGTACTTACTCGTAGGTAGGTTCATAGTTGCGTTGCTACTCCAGAAGGCTAAGTAAATCCCAACATCTAAATAAATCCTAATACTTTTCGCCCGAAACACAACATATCTAAACATTGTCTTTAATATCATTGCGGCAGTATTATCTAAGTATATCATTGTACCTACTGACATTACCATGCCTAATTAAGGTTATAATTTATGCATAATTGTACTATTAGTTAGAATTATTCAAGTGTCCTTAAAGACGTGTGAAGACGATAAATACGTAAAGTTAAAATTATGTAGGTAAATAGGTTCGTGCTATAAAGAGAAAAAAATAGAAAATACCTATTTCCTATCGTTGTGAATGGACATATTGTGATGATATTAAGGAGTTTTATTGTTTTCCTAACGCTGACTCAAATAATAATAATTTACAAACGTATATGAGAAAGTAAAAGTGACAACGTTTAAGATTTTCAGAAGACTTAGTACATAGATAGTTTTTGTATTTTTTCGTTTTATTTTATTTCTTGTTTGGAATAGGTACTTACTAACAACTTATTTTTAAATGATGAAATTTCACTACATAAACGATTAAAGTGTATAAGTAATTAAGAAAAACCATACTTATTAAGGTACCTAATTACACAAAAATATAAGTATAAATAGCCCAACAGAGATGCGATCTCACATTTATTTGTCCGTTTAGCAACGTTAATTATTAAAAATGCGGTATAACATTAGTCTAAGATAAGATCTTGCAAACACCTGCCTCCCGACCATGATTCCTTATCTGCGAATATTGGCGGGACAAAGATCTTGTTGTTGTCTAATTTATAGATATCCTGCTAAAACATTGGGGCCTGCTCCCGAAACCATGGCAAGGTGCGACAGCGTGTGCGAGATAACAAACCTAAACATCCTGCCACGGGGATAATGCACCTAAATAAAGCAGACCAGAATATTACTTTAAAAAAGACATTGCGAGAGTCAGGAATAATGTGAACCTTATATATTTCCTTCCTAGAGTCTTCTTTCGAACACTTAAGACAAGGCACGCGACGGCAGCAGGTGGGAGCAGCTCTTAAAAAACTAACAACCTTTTTTACCGTGCATTGTTAAAAGAACTGTGCTGTTTTCTCCAAAAATAATCTTTCTTTTGATTTAGCAAGAGCAAACAATAACTGGAGCTAAAAGGTGCTACCAACTTAACAAAGATTAGGTAAGTATTTTTAGTTTTTTTAGTATTTCAACTTTAATTGTAAATTCTGTAAATTTTGTAATGTCACACCAATGTTTCTCGAAATATTAAAATTACTTCTGTAATAAATTATAAGATCTAAGAATATGTTTGCCTGCCACAGTAAATATCCTTATAATAGTGTTATTAAACAAATACCGTTTCCTCATGTAGGGATAAAAAAGTTACGTCGGGAAGGGCGGCGCGCGCGTGCTCTCTAAAATCGTATAAATAGTAAAAATGGTAAAAATAGCCGCAGCCGCTCGTGCGATAAAAACGCTTAATTTACACGATACGCCACCGAGTCCCGACACTTATGCTTTTTATGCGTGTTGTCTTGAGTCAATAGCTGCCTCGGGACTATTGAAGGCCAAACTTAGCAGTCACAATACCTAATAAATAGCTCCATGTATTTTACATGTATTTCCGAGTGATTGCAGTCAAACTATAGCGCAATGAGTGAATGACTGATGGATAATGTAAAACAACAAGCAATGTTTTTAATTTTCTCTTGAAAGCTTACTTATTTCCAAGACAGGTACAAGTACCCACTGAAAATAAAGGTTTTTCACTTTTGGTTGAATTTAAACCCAATGTCAATATAAGTTATACCAGTAAGTAACTGAATTGTTTAAATTTGGCATTTCTATTTTATTTCTCTTGTCAACGATGAAGTCCATCGATAGTAACAGTCAGCGTGGTGGATGAGAAAGAAAGATTGCTTATCTTTAAAAGAGAATTTAGAAATATATAACAGACTCAATATACATGTCATGTAAATTGTTGTTATTACCTAATAACAAATATTTTTATTACGTCTACACTAGTAAGTCTAGTAAGTCTACACTCAACAGGCTTTAGTAGAATTATAAAAAGTATAATTAATGACTCATAACTAATCGATAATCTACTTTCATAAATAGATTACTGGAAGTGTAATGTCATTTAACAGTCATATGATTGAAAGTTCGAATGTGATTAAACTAATGACATGAAGTGATTAGTTCGTGCGTCCAGTAAATTGTTATTACAGACAACATTGGGTTAATGTTATTAAAGTACATACAAATTTAGTCTCAGCCGCACTCTTGAGAAATTTTAGAGTAAGTAATGGTGCTTTTAATAATATAGTATTGGTACCTACCTAAGCCAAGATAATGAAGCCAAGTTAAGAATAACTACATACAACTACGTATAAAATAAAACGACAAAGTCGCTTTCTCTGCCCTATATCCCTATGTATGCTTAAATATTTAAAATTACGCAACGGATTTTGATGCGGTTTTTTTAATAGATAGAGTGATTGAAGAGAAATGTTTTTTATATGTATAAACTTTCATAGTTTTGCTGTAGTGTATCAGCATTGCACCGGTGCGAAGCCGGGGCGGTTCGCTAGTGCATATAAATTATAATATATCGTATAATATGGTATTTAGGATATTAATGATATTATATCTGTTTAATTTATGCATCTGGACATTTATAGAGTGTTATAGATTGTATTCGGGTTATCTTTAAATAATTATAAACTCTGTGTTTTTATTTCGTGGTCATGAACTATTTTTCTTTATGTGATTGTAAATCATACCTATTCGTTTGTCATCGTAATAAATTATTTTACCGTACATTTCCGAAAGTGGTACCTGTTTGAATGTATAAAAAATAAGCAACAAGGTTGCCAGTAGTAGATAAAAACTTTAAATGTGTTCTCAAATTAGTTCCAAAAGAAAGTACCGCCCGGCCGTACAGGAGCCGGCCGTAAACATAAAAAGTGCTTATGTGGTGCTCGTTACGGAGGGCTAAAGAACTAGTAGTAGGAAAGGAACATAATGTAGTAACGGCCATAAAAAGTGAATGCATTGCGTGCACGTGGAGTGCACCGGGGCGAGGCGCGGGGTGCAGGGGGGCCCAGGGAGGAGCGTGGGGGTGTGTTTATCGCGGAGGGGCGGCCGGCCACGCTCGCCGCTTCACCGCCAGTGTTGTGGTAGGTCCCACAGAGCGCGCTCGCTTTGCGAGCTTTGTACATTTACGATCGCGAGTCGGTGCCGTCGGAACATCTTTTCGGCGACTCTAAAATTTCGCTTAGTTACCATACTTCAATACTTGTACTAAATATAAATAAAGAAAAAATTTACTTGGACATTCATTAGTTACCATATTGAAATCAGTGAAAATAAATGAATGACTATTTTCGTGAAGGTGGTGTGAGATGGCCCTGTCGCTGCAATCGTCTCAGAATTCCCGAGGTTTGTGGATTTTTCATTATTTTTTTTAATATCTACGCTGATTTTAAAAGTGCATGTGTAAAGTTTCAAAAGTTAGCGGCACACGACATGCGTGGAGCGGGCGTAGCGATTGGCCGCCTTCGCGCCGGCACACACATGGTTTATTTGCATTTACGGGAGTTTTTGCAGATTCAGTCAACCGTAGACGGCGGCGAGCGCGTAGCGCTATGCTACAGCTTTCTTTCTCCGCGCGTAGCTCATTGCTACGAAATGTAGACATAATTTGTTTGCATTTATTATAGTATTTTTTTATTATTTATCTACATACTTACATATTTTACTGGTGATCCACATGACTTCGGGAGGATGATATTAACTTCTAGATTGTGACTCAGGTAACTTTAAAAATAACTTTACAAATTAGTATCGTTAAATTATCTAAGTAATTTGGTTTCTTATATTTTATTTGTAGCGGCATGTTATTGTAACTTACAATAATAATAATATATATTACACACAAGTTTAATTATTTAAAAATGTGTTTAACTAGTAAAATTTGATCATTTTAATCGACGCAAGACAAGAACAATCCATAAGTACCTATTTATGGATACTTTTTATAATATAGAAGACATTTCGATATACTTTGTAAAGTCAGGTTATGTATTTGAAAAATTACTTGTATTCAAATAATTTAGATATCATAATTATATAATGTTTTAACTCATTTATCGTAGATACTCCACTAAAATCACGTTCAATAATAGCTTACAAGTACCTACATAATAATTATTAAGCTTTTCTCAAAGTTTTATCTTACATTACGTAAACAAGACATATTTTTAGGAGACGTAGGTATTTAATAGGTATTACTAAAAGATACCTACAACCTATATGGCCGTGGCTAGCGATACCATACAAAATTCGGGTATTGTACTTAACCCTAAAATGCCGAAACCGTACGAGGACGTAATCTGTCAGGCAGCCACGGTAACGTTCTTACGTAAGTAACTCTATTTGAACGTAGATCCGGTTTAATCCTATTATATTATACGTGTGTAGCGGTTATCGAATTAAGTCCATTTACGGATACTTACTTTGCAAAAATGTCATTTCTTTGTTTCAATCATAACTAGACGTAGACACGTCCGTGAAAAATACATACCTACAGCCGAACATAGAACCCCCTCCTTTTAATTAAAACATTAATATATATAATAATATAATATATGTATATATTAAACGTAATAATTCTCAAGAGCGTGTCACACTTTTATACACTTCAATAAAGATAAGTACCTATTTTATATCCAAAATAAATGTGCCATCCATTCCTATATTACTCCCTCAATCCAATATCAAAGCAATAAATACTTACATTTTCCACATGCGCTGAATAATAATAATAATATAACATAATTATTGTTATATATATTAGGTGTCATTATATTTTATAATTTTCAAACTCATTATAACATTTCACCCCTTCGTCACTACCTTAGAAATAATGTCTTTATTTGCAACAAAAAGATCAATTGTCGCGTCAGTTATCAGGCCCTTGCGCAATAATGAGTTATGGAGTGGCGGCCGCAGGAGAGTCCATAAACGTATTGAGTATGGGTTATTGACAAATATTTATGGCGTATAAAAAGGGGATAATTACAACTCTTTAGCACATAAAAAGCGTCGCACGGAAGGGTGCGCCACAGTTACTAGTAAAAATTTATCGCCGACTTTGTCACCCGACGGGACCCGACCGTTAATAAAACAGGCGGACACTACCGTATGTAGGTACTGTACTACTTATTAGGTGCTTTTTTTTTAGCAAAATCATTATAATACCAGTTTTATTTATTAACTTAGTAGATAAGATTACATTACATACTTAGTATAAATAGTTAGGTATATTAAATATGATTAAAATAGTAGTGCCTACTACCCTATTGGCGAAGTATTTTTTTCTTAAATTATCTGTAGGTATTAAGTTTACTAAGTCGATTGGGTAATGAGTTCAATTACCACTTTGTCCTAAATTAAATTTACGGTACAGAAACTAAATGAAAAAAGGAGTATTTTCAATAAAAACATGCAATTTTTTTGTTACATATAAAGAAGGTTAAACAACTTCACATGCCTTTTTAGGACATTTATGGAAAACTCTCAGGCATGCAGATACCTACCTATTGTCATTATTATCATCATAGAAAATTATTATTATTTTGGTTCTGTAATCGGATCGAATATTTTCCAGGTTATATTTAAAAAAAAATCTAGTATAAAATTATGTCGAGGTGTTATAATTCGGCGCACATCGCGAGTGCGGCCCTCAGTTCGTCTCGAAAACAGCAAAGGAATGTTATTAAAAAGTTATGGGATAAGCTAGCGGTACGTGCTGCCAGTGACACCCCACGACCTAATCATAAACTTTAAATAAGTACAAAGAATTTCCAAACACCATTGGGTACATGTAGAAATCATGGCTTGTTATGATCATTAGACCATATCAATTTAGACAGATTAAATGCAATGTTCTATTAGGTAGCTTTATTAGGCAGCAAACTTCTGCATACCTATTCATAGGCATAAAAAATCAGTCGTTTCTTTTTATCTTTGTATGACAAAATTTGAATGCACGATTAAGTCTAATATGACGTTATAGTACGTCAGAGAAATAGAAATTTTATAGTTACCTACATAATACCCATATTTAAATGTACTATTTATTTGTTTGGCACACGTCATCAATATAAGACGTCATGTTATTATTTTATAGAAGCATATTTTCAGATATGTTTAAAATTAATTTAACCTTATAAAATATGTAGGTCATATTTAGTTACGAAAGGACAAAATATTTCGCTTCGTTCAATTAAACGCGACGGCTGAGTACAGAGCCGCTCGGAATTAATTCCACGGCTAAGTAGATAATGTAAGGAAGGCGCAGCCCCTCCCCACCGGTCTCTTCACGCCTCAAGAAGAACTTTCAATTATGATTTTGTCTAATTTTAATTAAGTGCTCTCAAAAAGGCTTTTCTTCGTCGAAATTAATATTTGAATATAATTTGGGAGGAGCGCGCGGGCGGAGTCAGCCGCCGGAGGAATAATTAATTCCATTATGTAGGTAAGTGGTCCGACCCGCCACCCGCGCCTCCCTGCTTGCTACCACTGCCACTACACAATCAACACAGCTTCATAATTTAATTGCTTCTTAGCAATGAAAAGAGATAAAGAATAGTTAATTATAAACGCCATGTTCTAACTAGGCATTGGTGACCTATTTTACTGGGCGCCTAATTGAACTCTTAAAGAGTATTGAGAATGTGACTTCGAGCACTAAGTAGGTAGTCATAGTTGAGCGGCAATTTGCGCAACAGGTCGGGGCGGAAGCGACCTGCAGCGTCGTGATTGCGACCAAATGTTTCCTTCGCAGCGTCTGGCTTACGGTTTTTGCTGGGTTTTTTGTCCTCTCTCACTGATAAGTATATGTGCCATTGATAGCTTCGGTTTCGTGTTTGTTTAAGCCGAGACTTAACCCATCAGGGAAGTGTGAAAGTTGCCGTTGATTTTAATACTTATTGAATCTTGCATTTTACTTATCACCAAATAACTTATCTGAATTGTTATTCAATTGTCATTGTTGTTAATTTTAATTAAGTTTATTTATTTTGATCGCAGGTGTGTCTGTGAGGCCCTTGTCCAGTATGCGTCAAGACTCATTACCGATGTTGGCCGAGAGGCTGCTGGCCAGCCGAGCGGCAGCACTGGTGGCGGGTCTACCAGCAGAACTGTACTCTGGCGCTCTACTTGCTGCGTGGCCTCCATCTCCACCCGCACCATTATTACCACCCCCGGCTCCAGAATTAGAGCGGGCACGAAAACGACGTCGCACCCCTAAGCTAGATGATACAACGGCTACAGCCCCACCTTCGCCACCGTCTTCAGGTTCTTCGCCAGGCGCCGCTGATCCACCTCGAGATAAACTGTTTACCTGTAAAGTCTGCTCCCGATCATTTGGTTACAAACACGTTCTCCAGAATCATGAACGAACGCATAC